>JAKVIS010001757.1:0-29707 GCA_033119425.1 Bufotes viridis
GGGAATCAAATCTTCCTCAGAGTTTGTAGACTAACTATTGTAAGGGATTGCTGTACTTTTGGGGCTCATTCTCACAATATTCTCACTGACCACAGTCCCAACTGTGCATTTATTAGTGGCACATCACACAAAAAAAATAACACAATACAAAATAAACACCTGCCCAACTGCGCTCTCACTAAACAGAGATATTCCCTGTCTCACCTCTATAGCGCCGTTCACACCTGGAACTGGATGCGTCTTTCTCAGCCACTTGCCCAGCAGCCTCCTGGCTGTGACAATGTCCAACCAAACGATGTGGCTAGCACCTATCCCCGTGGCCCCTCAGCCCTTCTCAGCTGAGACCACGCTCAGAGCCTCCCTGGCTTTCCTTCACACACTTTCCCCTGACATACACAGAGAGGGTTGATTTATCCCTCCCTGATTAACCCTGCTAGCCTCACCTGGGGCCAGGGAACCTATAATGGATTAGGGGTGAGGACTGAGAGACTCCCACTACCAACCTGACTCCCAGTCCAAAGAAATCCAGTCCATACAACTTTAACCAAAATATCTCCAGCAAGCTATGCCTTACTGAAGCAGCACTTTTCTGGATTTCAGCTACCTCACCCAGTGAAACTGAACCACCAGGTGAGATACACACCCCCACCATACGATTACCGCACACTTTGCTGCTCACATCATTACACTATAGACCATCATAAAATAGAGTATATACTGTTGGTTGTTCTTGGTGGCCAACTGAGCTCCCAGTTTCCCAGATCTACTTTCAGATATGATAGTCTATAAGCAATAACTCACCTGTTTGTTTATTTTGTTATCGATAATAATTTAGTTTTACTCAGAGATCTAGCTTGATGCTTCTGAACCCCAATGCAAAATAAGCCATATGCTATTTCTACTACTGGTGTCTCCTTATGTGGCAGAAGGCACTACTCTCAGAAGAACCAGGGCCGGGGTGTAGCTATTAACTCTGCACTCTACAGTCTAGTGAAAGAGCAAACATCTTTTTCCAAATTAAAGGGGTTGTGCCAAATATGAAAGTTTTGCCCTATCCACTGGATAGGGTATAACTGGACCACTGGGACCCTTTACTGATCCCAAGAATGGGTATACCATGTTTCTATCCTGGTGGACTTGGCTATCTCAAGGAGTCCCATAGAGAGTGAATGGAGAGGCAGGGTGCATGTTCGACTGCTGCTTCATTAGTACTGGAACATGGGATTGCCGTTCTCGGGATTGTGAGGGTCCCAGCGGTCGGGTCATGGGTGATCAGTAAGGCATACTATACTGTGGATAGGGATAACTTTCACATAGAGCAAAATAATAACAGTGTGGTTAGAACACACTGTAAAAGCTCATGAGTAAAAGGTCATTCCTCATATTAGCATTTATTTCCATATACACAAAGGCACTGGGAGCAAGGCAAATTCAATTCCAAATGAAAACATGAACAACATATAAATTTTTAAACTGAAACTGAAGAAAAAGGATTAACCCCTTAACCCCTTAAGGACACGGCTATATTATACCTTAAGGACCAGGCCATTTTTTTGCAAATCTGACCAGTTTTTTGTGATGATAACATTAAAACACTTTAACTTATCCTGGCGATTCTGAGATTGTTTTTTCGTCACATATTGTACTTCATGACACTGGTAAAATGGAGTCAAAAAAATGTAATTTTATTTATAAAAAAATGCCAAATTTACCACAAATTTTGAAAAATTTGCAATCTTCCAAGTTACAATTTCTCAATTTCTATAATACTGCCAAAAAAGTTATTAATTTACATTCCCCATATGTCTAATTCATGTATGGATCATTTTGGGAATGCCATTTTATTTTTTGGGGATGATACAAGGCTTAGAAGTTTAGAAGCAAATCTTGAACATTTTTAGAAATTTTCAAAAACCCACTTTTTAGAGACCAGTTCAGATTTAAAGTTACTTTGTGAGGCTTACATAATAGAAACCACCCAAAAATTACCCCATTCTAGAAACGAGACCCCTCAAGGTATTCAAAACTGATTTTACAAATGTCGTTAACCCTTTAGGTGTTCCACAAGAGTTAATGGAAAATGGAGATAAAATTTCAGATTTTTGATTTTTTGGGAAAATTTTCCATTTTAATCAATTTTTTTAAGTCCCCAGGTAAGTGTTCACAGCCAAACAAAACTCAATATTTATTGCCCTGATTCTGTAGTTTAGAGAAACACCCCATGTGTGGTCGTAAACTACTGTACGGGCACACAGCAGGGCGTAGAGGGAAAGGAGCGCCATGTGGTTTTTGGAAGGCAGATTTTGCCGGACTGGTTTTTAGACACTATGTCCCATTTGAAGCCCCCCTAATGTACCCCTAGAGTAGAAACTCCAAAAAACTGACTCCATCTAAGAAAGTACACCCCTCAAGGTATTCAAAACTGATTTTACAAACTTTGTTAACCCTTTAGGTGTTCTACAAGAGTTAATGGCAAATGGAGAAAAATTTCAGATTTTCGATTTTTTGGGCAAATTTTCAATTTTTTCCAGTAATAAAGCAAGGTTTAACAGCCAAACAAAACTCAATATTTATTGCCCTGATTCTCTAGTTTGCACAAACACCCCATATGTGGTCGTAAACTACTGTATGGCCAAACGGCAGGGCTCAGAACGAAAGGAACGCCATATGGTTTTTGTAAGGCAGATTTTACTGGACTGGTTTTTAGACACCATGTCCCATTTAAAGCCCCCCTAATGCAACCCTAGAATAGAAACTTCAAAAAGGTGACCCCATTTTGGAAACTACAGGATAAGGTGGCAGTTTTGTTGGTACTATTTTAGGGTAAATATGATTTTTGGTTGCTCTATATTACACTTTTTTTGAGGCAAGGTAACAAAAAATAGAAATTCTTAAATTTCACCTCCATTTGCCAATAACTATTTTGGAACACACAAAGGGTTACCAAAGTTTGTAAAATCAGTTTTGAATACCTTGAGGGGTGTAGTTTCTTAGATGGAGTCACTTTTTTGGAGTTTCTACTGTAGAGGTGCATCAGGGGGTCTTCAAATGGGACATAGTGTCAAAAAACCAGTCCAGCAAAATCTGCCTTCCAAAAACCATATGGCGTTCCCTTCCTTCTATGCCCTGCCGTTTGGCCATACAGCAGTTTACGACCACATATAGGGTGTTTCTGCAAACTACAGAATCAGGGTAATAAATATTGAGTTTTGTTTGACTGTTAATCCTTGCTTTGTTACTGGAAAAATGGAATAAAATGGAAAATTTGCAAAAAACTAGCTGTTTTGGGACCGTTTTTATTTTTTGTTATTTGCATAGTTGATCTGACAGGTTAGGTCAAGTGCTACTTCTATAGAGCAGGTTGTTACGGATACGACAATACCAAATATGACTACTTTTTGGGGGTTTTGTTTCAGTTTTTTATAACAAAGCATTTTTGAAAAAGTGATTTTTTTATTGTCTCCGCATTCTGAAAGCTATATTTTTTTTTATTTTTTGGGCGACTGTCTTATGTAGGGGCTAATTTTTTGCGGGATGAGATGACGGTTTGATTGGCACTATCTTGGGGTGCATATGACATTTTGGTCGCTTGCTATTACACTTTTTGTGATGTAAGGTGACAAAAATGGCTTTTGATAAGGTATTTATATATATTTTTTTTCTGTGTTTATCTGAGGGGTTAGATCATGTGTTAGTTTTATAGAGCAGGTTGTGACGGACGCGGCGATACATAATATGTATACTTTTTATTTATTTATTTAGGTTTTACACAAAAATATCATTTGTGAAACAAAGAAAAATCATGTTTTAATGTCTCCATAGTCTGAGAGCCATATTTTTTGGGGCAATTGTCCTATGTGGGGTATCATTTTTTTTGGGATGAGATGGCGGTTTGATTGGCACTATTTTTGAGTGGATATAACTTTTTGATCGCTTGCTATTACAGTTTTTGTAATATGAGGTGACAAAAAGTCTCTGATGCCTGCAGTCACAGACCGCGCAGAAAGCGCTGCAAACCGCAGGTCTAAATTGACCTGCGGTTTGCTGCAATCGCCGATATGGGCATGCCCCCTAGGCATTGGGACAGAGTTCCTGCCAAATAATTTCGGCGGGCACTCTGTTCCGATCACCCCACACTGCGCTGCAGTAATTGGAAATACTCATGACGTACTGGTATGTCATGGGTCCATTAGGACTTGGGGATCAAGTCACGAACGAGGAAAGCAACTCTGATACCCGCTTTAGCAAAAACTGAATTTTACTAACATGTGATAATAAACACAACCACAAAAGCTGAGAACATAAAATAAATTTACATGCACCCAGCCCGAAGGCTGAGATCCCCGTGTTGCACGGCGCCCCTTGATGGATGCCAGCGTAAATTTCACGGTAATTTACCTACTGGCGGGCACAAATAAAACTTACCTATTATTACCCTGAAACTAACACGAACAAGTGGTTGGGTGCTTAGTACGGGCTGGCCTGCGGTGCAACACAGCATTTCAGAATTTTACCGTGCTCTATATTATTGCCCCTCCCATAACTAGTCCGGTAGCACATGCCTGATTATTACTCCTGAGCAAAACACTGAACTGGATGGAGTTCGTGGGGGTGTTTATCAGCTCCCAAATATGCAATGTCCCTCAGTGTAATGGAGTTCTTGTACTAGCGGTAGCAACTCTGTAGACCTGACACACATCAGAGACCCTAACTATCTAACTACAGACCTGGTCTCAGTCTCTAGGCGCCAACACTGCAATGTGATTTATGCACGATCGTACCAACCCAGGTCTGCTCTTTATCCACTGATGTCTCTGAACTGAACAATCAGTCTCTCCAGCAAACATGAGGTCCCACAGGGTATGCAGCTTGTGCCTTAGCTCTTGTCAGTCTTCCTGGAAACAATCCTCCTTTCCCCAGACAGGATCTGGGTCTTGGACAATGATCAGCTTCACTCAGCTGCAGCTGTGTCACAGAAGAGGTCCTCTCACTCCTGGATCCTTTAGCTTCTCTGCTCACACACAGTTCCTCTGCTCTCAGCTCCTAAGATACAGTAGCTACTCCTTCTTTATGCTTTGAGAAAAACCACACCTCTTATAAATATGGAAATATCTATGCAGTCAGACAGCTGTGCCTAGGAAACAGCAGCATCTTGTGGCCAAACAGCAGAATGTCAGTCCAGAACATTTAATTTAATTCACACACAGTGTTCAAACAATGGGAGCTGTTTCTCAATCTCACATAACATCAATCTTGTTGTTCTAGAACCAGGATGTTGCCCGCTTGCTGGTGTGTTTGGGTCGTTCTCCTGCTGAAACTTCTTCAGCATAAGGCAACATTACCTCTTCCAGTATTTTGACATATTCAAAATGGTCCATGATGCCTGGTATGCGATAAATGGGCCTGACTCCAGAGTTTGAGAAACATCCTTAAACCATTATGCTTGCACCTCCAGGTTTTACAGTCTTCACAGTGTACTGTGGCTTGAATTCAGTGTTTATGGGTCATCTCACAAACTGCCTGTGGCCTTTAGACCCAATAAGAACAATCTTGCTCTCATCTGTCCATAGACAGTCAATGTGTTGGCAAACTGTAACCTTTTGATCACATCTTTATTTAGGCCTTGTTCACATCACCGTTTAGTCCTCCGTTCGGCTTTCCGTTATGACTTGCGTCTGTCTCAAAATTGAAACAGATTCATTCATAACGGAACCTAACGGACATATTTCGCTACGTTTTAAAACGGATACCATCTAACGGATACGTTAATAAACAGATTAAAAATGACCATTAAATGTCCGGTCAATCCATTTAGTTACTCAGGTAATGGATTAGTTTTCCCTTTTTTTTTTTTTTTCAGTTGTCCCTCCCCTATCTGCATGCTTTATATACAAATGGTTCTATATTGTGACATCCAATTGCTGGAACGCTCATGTCCTCAGTAGCCGAATAGCATCCCCCAGTAGCGTAATAGCATCCTCCAATAGCCTTCCCCAGTAGCATAATAGCATTCCCAGTAGCCTTATAGCATCCCCCAGTAGCCTTATAGCATCCCCCAGTAGCCTTAGAGCATTCCCCAGTAGCCTTAGAGCATTCCCCAGTAATCTTAGAGCATCCCCCAGTAGCCTTAGAGCATCCCCCAGTAGCCTTAGAACATCCCCCAGTAGCCTTAGAATATTCCCCAGTAGCCTTAGAACATCCCCCAGTAGCCTTATAGCATTCCCCAGTAGCCTTATAGCATCCCCCAGTAGCCTTATAGCATCCCCCAGTAGCCTTAGAGCATTCCCCAGTAGTCTTAGAGCATCCCCCAGTAGCCTTAGAGCATCCCCCAGTAGCCTTAGAGTATTCCCCAGTAGCCTTAGAGCATTCCCCAGTAGCCTTATAGCATCCACAGTTTCTAAATATTTGCCCCCAGTAGCCAAATAACAAGCCCCAGTAGCGTAATAGCATCTAACAAAAGGCTAATAACATCCCCTATTTGCCTAATAGCATCCACAGTTTCAAGATATTAGCCCCCAGTAGCCAAATAGCATGCCCCAGTAGATGATCAAAGTAAATACTTTTCAACTGCATCAATTCATACCCTTTTCTTGACAGTTTCTCCAACTTGCACATCAGCTTTCAGAAATGGCGAGGAGTAGCGCTCACGTGACTGTCACATGACACTCCCTTGTTTTCCTGTCTTCGTTTGGAAGTTCCTGTTTGTTCTGCGCATGTACAGAAAAAAAAAAAGTACAATAGGAACGTTATGTCCGCGAAAAAAAATTTAACAATCCATTTCTCATTGACTACAATGAACGTGAATGGACGCTCCGTCAAGAATCCGCTTTTCTGAACGTAGAAAAAAATCCTGCAAGCAGGATCCTTTTTTTCCGTCAGAAAAAATGGATTCTGAACGTATTACCAACTAACGGAGTCAAACGTATGCATACATACGTCAATTAGTTTCTATGGGAGGTTGAACAGATACGTTTTGCGATTTTTTTTTCAACTTCCGGACAGACTACAGGAACGGAGAGTTTGAACGCAGATGTGAACATAGCCTTATTTGTTTATTGCAAATAGTTTGGCTTCACATAGGCATCTTCTGGTTGTTGCAGTACTTACAGGTAACTGAAGATCTTTAATTTCCCTGGAGCTGATCATTGTATACTTCTTTGAGAGTCTTGTTATTCTATGATCTACACGGGTAGTAGTATTTCTTTTCCTACCGTGTGTTTTGGGTTTTGTTTGCCATTTTAAAGCATTGTAGATCATTTTAGCTGAGCAGCTAATTATTTTCTGCCCTTCCCCTCTCTGATCAAGTTCTTGATCAAAGTTCTTACTTCTTCGGTACAATGTCTGGAATGACCCATTTTACTTACTGAGCAAGGGCTAAAACCAGCAGATGCAACATTTGCTTCCCTCCTTCTTTAAATAAGGGCCATAATTGACATTTGTTTCTTCACAGAATGAATGACCTCACTAAGTAAACGCCACACTGCTATTAATTTGAAAACCCCCTTTTCATTAAATGAGTCAATTACACCCAATTAGCAGCGTGAATTTCAAGACTGTTGATACGGTTAATTGCCCATTAGGCCTCGTGCACACGACTGTTGTTCGTTTCCGCGTCCGTTCCGTCCACAAATTTTGCGTCCGCCAAAAAACACGGATGACGGACAGTTTTTTTGGGCGGATCCATTTTTATGGCGGATGCATTGTAATAATGCCTATCCTTGTCTGCAAACGTGAAAAAAATAGGACATGCTCTATTTTTTTGACGGAATGTAAACACAGACCACGGATGCGGAACAAAAACGGTTGACCATCCGCATTTTTTGACAGACCCATTGAAATGAATGGGGAAGCATCCTACCCGTGAAAAAAACGGAACGGACGCTGAAACAAACAACGGTCGTGTGCATGAGGCCTTACTCAGCTACACCTATTCATGATTTTTTTCCCATGTTGTATTATGTTTTTGGGCAAAAACAGTAATTAGGCACATAAGTGATGTTAGACTGCTATTATTTTGCACATGACTGGGTACTTTGCAAAACCTATATAAGCCATGAAATAATGTAATCATGTTTGTTTCTTATATTTAGAAAGTAACACAAGAAGCTGTCCAATGCAAAATCCAGAAAATGGCCATGGACTCTCAAAGCAAGGTAAAAATAATAATAATTGGAACTAGGATCATTATAAGCAATCTTCCAGATTGTGCTGTGAAACATCCATAGCCCCTTAAGTTGGCCAAACACATTTTTAACTAGTGGCAGGCACACCCCTCATCTCAAATTATTGGACAAACAGTGATATGCACATATAACAATATACTAATAATACATATTCATTAATTTAGCTGAGCACTTGCTAAATAAAAAAATAAAATAAAAAAAGTAAAAATTTAAAAATAAAAATTGTATAAATACAGACATAAACATATACCACTGAGGAAGAAGTCTCTGAACTCCAAAACGTCTCTGGTACTGATCTGGCTGTCATCACTGGCGTTATTACCAAAACATAGCAGTGGAATCCATTAGGAGAAAACTAAAGCGTTTTTTTTCCGGTATTGAGCCCCGACGACGGAACTCAATGCTGGAAAATGAAAACACTAGTGTGAAAGTACCCTTAGGCCCCTTTCACAATTGCGTTGTGAGGATCCGGCGTGCACTTCCGTCGCCGGAAATGCCCGCCGGATCTGTCACAACGCAAGACAACTGAAAGCATTTGAAGACTGATCAGTCTTCAATATGTTTTCAGGTTACCATGGCAGCCAGGACGCTACTAAAGTCCCGGCTGCCATGGAAAAGAAGCGGGGAGCCGGGGGAAAAGCCACTTACCTTCCGTGCGGCGGCCGGGGCACTCCTCGATGACGTCACCGGGTCCCTGTGTCACATGGATGACATAGCTACTTTAGCAGCGTCCTGGCTGCCATGGTTACCATTCTTAAAAGCTAAACGTCGGATACGGCGATGCGCGAAATGACATTTAGCTTAAAGTCGGATCCGGATTAATGCTTTTCAATGGGCATTAATTCCAGATCCGTCCTTGCGGCATGTCTTCAGGATTTTTGGCAGGAGGAAAATCTGTCTGAAGGTGGTAAGAATCACTCTGCGACATTGTAAGAATCACCCTACTACATTGTAAAAATCACCCTACTACATTGTAAGAATTACCCTGCTACATTGTAAGAATCACCCTGCTACATTGAAAGAATTACCCTGCTACATTGTAAGAATCACCCTACTACATTGTAAGAATTACCCTGCTACATTGTAAGAATCACCCTACTACATTGTAAGAATTACCTTGCTACATTGTAAGAATCACCCTACTACATTGTAAGAATCACCCTACTACATTGTAAGAATTACCCTGCTACATTGTAAGAATTACCCTGCTACATTGAAATAATATATTGCAACAAATATCAACAAGATTTGCAATAGTATGAACTATATAATCTCTGGAAAGACTAACAATTAGAGACATTTATACCAGTTTTCAATGTATTACATTGCAATTTTTATTCATTTTTATTTTTGACTTTTTATATTTTTTTATTTAGCAAGGGCCCAGCTAAATTTATGACTATAAATTATTAGCATATTGTTAGAGATGAGCGAACTTTGATCCCGTGCTGAGCCACGCCCCCTGCACTGATCACATGACGGTGACGTCACCCCAGGTCCTTTGGCTGTTCAACAGTTCGAGTTGGTGGCAGCCGCCCCTTATGGATTCGATATGCCGCTATAGTGGAATCCAACCCGAACGCCGAACACCGGACTTTTTTTTAAAGTTCGCTCATCTCTATATATTGTTATATATGTGAAAATAAATATTATTTGCATATCATTGTTTTTCCAATAATTTCAGATGAGGGGTGTGCCTTCCATTAGTTAAACGGGTGTAATTTTTATCTGGCTGTGGGATTTGTTAGATGGTAGAGCACCTCCTATCTAGACTCCAAAAAAAATGGTTGAGCCACTGAAATCAATTACATTACACTTTTGTTGGCCGAACCCCGAGCGCCAACAGATGATATTGGGGGAGACAAGCATCTGGCGAAATGAATGTTTTTGGCTGATCCTTTTGTTCTCCCATGAGATAAGCCACCAAAACTGTCTGGCAGTAAATTTCTCTACTCTCCCTGTAGCATACACAGACACCTTCAGCCAAGCCGAATGTTTATGTGTATGGGGAAGCCGGGAGAGAGACAGGAGAGATAGCTGTTGGCCAGCAGATATTGAATGTGTATGGTCAGCTTTATTTATGCCTTATAACTGGTGTCCACCCCTCCATCTACGAGTCCTCCTCCTCTCCTGTTCTTCCTATACAGTCCCAGCAGTAAAAAGTTAAACTATGTATAGGTTTATTCCCAGCCATATAAAATTATAAAATATGATAGAAGAGGTAATCATGCAGTTTTTACTAACCTTCACTACTAAGTATTGGTGCTTGACTCGCCTGCCCACACTGCTAGAGGAAAGTGGTCAGATACCTTTGACAGGACTTGTCTCCTGGTTGACCAATAGTTGAAGGCCCCTTTACATGGGCTGGTGATCAGAGCAATAATATTTTTTCCCAAAAATGACCTTGTGTGAAGGTGTCAACAATCACTCGATGAACAAGCAAAGCATTATTTAGGCAGCACCCAAAATCACGGTTTCTGGGCAGTAGATTATCCTGTGTAAACCTTGATCTGCTGCCCACAACGAAAGAATCTGTGTGGTGATGAGTGACTCAGGTATAAATCACAAATTCTCATACAACGGGGAAGATTGCCTGTTCAGTCAGCCCATGTAATGGGCCCTTTAAGCATGCTAAACTCTGTAAATTCGTCTTTTTAGTACAAGAATCTATCAGCAGTGGATAGATATTTAACACATTCTCTTTGTAAACAGGTGTCAAGTTGTATGCAAGTGTACTCATTGGTAAACTCATTGTCTTGATTTCTATCTTGCTCGCTTTTGGGATCCACCTCCTTGTAATTCGCTTAAGGTATGTTAACAGTACAGATAATGCTTGCTGACCTACACAATTTCTACTGCCAAATTATACCAGAATTAATAGTTGAAACAGTGGCTCATGAAAATTTAATCTTACAAAGCATTGATGGTAGAGATGACCAAATCAATTCTCAACAAATTGAATTTATTATAAATTTCACAATAATTTTGTGATTTGCTTCGGATGAATTGCGCAAAACATCGCCAGGGCCATTTTACTGTGAAAAATGGTGGAAAATGGCAAGTAAGATGAAAATTGTGCATCTCATGAACCTGGGAGGGAGGGGAGGCTTGTCCTGATTGGCTCAAAGACTGACAGGCAGGCCGTAAGCCAATAGGGGGCCAGGATTCTTGCAGGTCCTTCAATCTCTGGGCTCGATCACAAGCTAGAGACATCATTCTGTGCTTAGCTTGCGATCTGAGAGCATGTATCTTGGATGACTCTGGCAAAAAAAAATTACAGACACAAGCCAGCAATCTAGGTGTTGTAGGGCCAGTATAGGGACATATTTAGTTGAATCAAAAGGTAGAAAATTCAAAGTATTATCAGGGAAACAATAGGGTGTTCACTCTTTGTGTGTGTGTGTGTGTTCCATACTTGTAGCAAGTGGAAAGTTCATGTATGCCACAGCTCTGCAAGTAGACACCTATCTATGAACACACACTTACACAGATAATACTATCAATCAATGATAACACCTCCCCTGTGTACAGCTATCAGTGACAGACAACTATCTCTGTATACACACTTACACAGAGAATGCTATCAATCACTAATGACATCTCCCCTGTGTACATCTATCAGTGACTGACAGCTATCTATGTATACACACTTACACAGAAAATGCTGTGAATCACTGATAACACCTCCCCTGTGTACATCTATCAGTGACTGACAGCTATCTATGTATATACACTTATACAGTGAATGCTTTCAATCACTGAAAACACCTCCCCTGTGTACAGATATCAGTGAGTGACAGCTATGTATACACAATTACACAGAGAATGCTATCAATCACTAATGACATCTCCCCGGTGTACATTTATCAGTGACTGACAGCTATCTATGTATGCACACTTACACAGAGAATGCTATCAATCACTGATATCACCTCCCTGTGTACATCTATCAGAGACTGACAGCTATCTCTGTATGCACACTTACACAGAGAATGCTATCAATCACTGATAACACCTCCCCTGTGTACAGATATCAGTGACTGACAGTTATCTATGTATATACACTTACAACAGAGAATGCTATCAATCACTGATAACACCTCCCCTGTGTACATCTATCAGTGACTGACAGCTATCTATGTATATACACTTATACAGAGAATGCTATTAATCACTGATAACACCTCCCCTGTGTACATCTATCAGTGACTCATAGCTATGTATACACACTTACACAGAGAATGCGATTAATCACTGATAACACCTCCCCTGTGTACATCTATCAGTGACTGACAGCTATCTATGTATACACAGTTACACAGAGAATGCTGTGAATCACTGATAACACCTCCCCATGTACAGCTATCAGTGACGGACAGCTATCTATGTATACACACTTACACAGAGAATGCTATCAATCACTGATAACACCTCCCCTGTGTACATCTATCAGTGACTGACAGCTATCTATGTATACACACTTACACAGAGAATGCTATCAATCACTAATGACATCTCCCCTGTGTACATCTATTAGTGACTGACAGCTATCTATGTATACACAGATACACAGAGAATGCTGTGAATCACTGATAACACCTCTCCTGTGTACATCTATCAGTGACTGACAGCTATCTATGTATACACACTTACACAGAAAATGCTGTTAATCACTGATAACACTTCCCCTGTGTACATCTATCAGTGACTGACAGCTATCTATGTATATACACTTACACAGAGAATGCTATCAATCACTGATAACACCTCCCCTGTGTACAGATATCAGTGACTGACAGCTATGTATACACACTTACACAGAGAATGCTATCAATCACTGATAACACCTCTCCTGTGTACATCTATCAGTGACTAACAGCTATCTATGTATACACACTTACACAGAGAATGCTATCAATCACTGATAACACCTCCCCTGTGTATAACTATCAGTGACTGACAGCTATCTATATATACACACTCACACAGAGAATGCTATCAATCACTGATAACACCTCCCCTGTGTACAACTATCAGTGACTGACAGCTATCTATGTATACACACTTACACAGAGAATGCTATCAATCACTGATAACACTTCCCTGTGTACATCTATCAGTGTCTGACAGCTATCTATGCATATACACTTATACAGAGAATGCTATCAATCACTGATAACCCCTCCCCTGTGTACATCTATCAGTGACTGACAGCTATGTATACACACTTACACAGAGAATGCTATCAATCACTGATAACACCTCCCCTGTTTACATCTATCAGTAACTGACAGCTATCTCTGTATACACACTTACACAGAGAATGCTATTAATCACTGATAACACCTCCCCCTTGTATAGATATCAGTGACGAACAGCTATCTATATATACACACCTACACAAGGAATGCTATCAATCACTGATAACACCTCCCCCATGTATAACTGAGCTCAGAAGTCACTGACTCTTGTCCCATGAAATTCTATATTAAGCTGCTCAGCTTCTCCTGCTCTATAAAATGCTGCCTCCAGATTGCATTGCATTTTGTGGTGACAGGTCCTCTTTAAGGATAACATAGAAAGGTGGCTGTTGTTTTTGCCTATATGTCTGCTCTATTGTTTAAATTGTTATTACATGTTGCTTTTTCAATATTTTTTCATAGAATCAAAAAATCTGAGACAGAAGATCAATCAATCCACAGATTATGAACACTAATCTAAAACACAGAATTTAACAATTTTTTTACTTGTTTTTTTTTCTGTAAGTTTGCAAGATTGTTCAAGAATAAACATATTTAATTTAATTCAATTTCATGTATTTAATGTGGTAGCCAAATTATGCTTACAAATATTATTTATCCTATTGATTCACAGAAAATTAATAACAAATTGTTTGGTACTGCTACTGTTACATAGTTACATTGTTGATTAGGCTGAAAACAAGGCCCAGGTCCAAGTCTATCTTCTAACCCTAATGTGTTGATATGATATGTAGAAAAATCCTTCAGCGCTCCTTAACAACAATTTTTCATGTTATTTTCTATTCTCCTTTACTTTTTACCTACTGTGCTGATCCAGGGAAAGGCAACAATCCCCTTTGAGGTGGATATTCCTTTCTAACTCCAATGGCAATGAGAATAAATCCCTGGATCATGTCCCATCTCCATAAATCTATTACCCTTAAAGGGGTATTCCGATCACAGTGATCACTGTTTAACCAGTTAGTGATGTGCCAGTGATCATTTTTGTAAATATATAATTTTTTCAAATTCCCACCCTTTTTGAAAAAATGCCTTCCATCCTACCCCAATGTTGTCTGAATGTAACCAATAGATATGGCCACCGCTTCTTACCCGAATTCAGGGGCTGCGCTTGCGCAGAAGACACTTTATTTTCACCCAGCCAGCAGCTCATTGCAGTCCTGAAGGCGCACGCTGCCGTGCATGCGCAAAGCTTATTTCTTCAGTGCTGCATCTCATACAGAGCCGCGCATGCCCTGTATGCAGCGCAGCTCTGTATGAGACACGGCACTAAAGAAAAAAGCTTTGCTTATGCGCGGGCGTTCAGGACTGCAATGAGTGGTCAGTTAGGTAAGAAAAAAGTGTCTTCTGTGCAAGCGCGGCACAGGGATTCGGGAGAGAAGCAGTGGCCAATGGTGGACACATGAATGAGCACGCAGGGAGAGTGATGTCAGAGAGGCGTGGACAGGGCTTCACTCAAACGGCCTAAGCCCGCCCAGCCTTGGTATTACTACCATCTGTATTCTCATTTTGTAAAAAAATCGCTTTTATTGATATGCTAATTACCTCAGTATGGTGCCCAAGGGGCTGTCCTTCTGGGCGTTGGTGCCCAGCCACGCCCATTCTCTAGGAGCCTAGCACAGCCCCACTGCTAATTATTCACTCCTCTCATCACTGATGGTGCGGCATAATCTCACGCATGTGCCCTGGATCCATTGGTCAGCGCCCGCGAGCGAAGTGCGCAGACTACTGGCGCATGCGCGCTTCATTTGCTGAGGCTGCTGCCAGGACACCGCGTGGGCGCTGACCAGTGGATCCAGGGCACCTGAGCGGGATTACGGTGCACCATCGGCGATGAGAGGAGTTAATAAATAGCAGTGGGGCGGTGCTGGGCTCCTAGAGAGTGGGAGCAGCTGGGCACCAACGACCAGGGGACAGCCCCGTGTGCACCTCACTGAGGTGATTAGCATAATAATAAAAGAGATTTTCTAACAAAATGACAAGACAGAAGGAAGTAATACTGGTATATTTTAAAACAAATCGAGGAGACTGATGTGGTGATGTCAAAAGCTCTGTTACTAAAATCCAGCTGACAGAATCCCTTTAAAGGAAAGAGATCGACCATCACAATGTCAATGGTCTCACTGCTCTTACACTAAAGAATCCTCTTCTATGTTGATGGTGAAACCTTCTTTCCTTTAGACATAGATGATGTCATCTTGACATAGTTATAGGCCTAGGTATGAAAAGATCATAAGAAACATCTCTGTATTGCCCATGTGCCACAAAACATGACTTTCCATAGCTCAGACTTATTAGTATATCTAGGCTAATTTTCTGGAATAAATACATAGGAAAAATTGGCATTTGGCCCAAACGTGTGTCATGAATCATGATTCAGCAAGTCCAACCCATTTTTTAAATGCTTGGCTGTTATTATAAGTGTGATTTACTGTTAAAAAGTTAATATTCAGGTTCACCATTTCAAAATGTTTACTGTGATGATGGTTTGTGCTCTATGAATCCCAAAAGGTGATAGATAGGTAAGGCTACTTTCACACTAGCGTTAATATTTTCCGGTATTGAGTTCCGTCAGAGGGTCTCAATACTGGAAAAAAACGCTTCTGTTTCGTCCCCATTCATTGTCAATGGGGACAAAATGTAACAGAACAGAGCAGAATGCTCCAAAATACATTCTGTTCGGTTAAGTTGCATTCTCATACCATAAGGAAAACTGCAGCATGCTGCTGTTTGCTTTCAGTCCTGGGATGCGGAACAAGACAGATCCATCAGGACCCACAATGCAAGTCAATGGGGAAGGATCAGTTTTCTCTGACACAATATGACACAGTAGAAATCGGATCCGTCCCCTATTGACCTTCATTGGAGTTCATGACGTATCTTTCTTTAACAGTATGTTAAAGATAATATAACCGGATCCGCTCATAACAGATGCGGATGTTTGTATTATCAGTAACTGAAGAATTTTTGCTGAACCTTGTCGGATCCAGCAAAAACTCTAGTGTGGAAGTAGCCTAACAAATAGTTAACATCTACCATTTCTTTAGTTGGTTGTTGAGAGATAGGCTGGTCCTGCCTCCTTTGGTCAGTTGGGACTGGTTTACAGACCAGTCTGGCTACAACACCTGGTCTAGCAGCATCCTGTGTGTCTGGCTACAGCCTGGGGGAAGGATCTATCCAGCAGAGCTAGAGTGAACACCTGCTTTGGTGTGTGTATCTGCTAAGTAAGCCTGATGAGAAGCCTTATCCAGGAAAACACCATTCCTGAGTGCCACCAATCCTGAAAGATAAGAAAGCCTCAAATAAATACAGAAGGTTGTACTTTGACAGGCAGCAGGGTAAATGCATATTTACAACAATAGACTTTACTGCATATGGAAAGGGTTAATTGCCTCTTTTGCCTGGCACACATCTGAGACAGACTGGTCATCCAAATTTAAGACTGCATCCTACAGCCTGGGGTTTGCAGAAAATATTTGAGAGAGATTGCACGCCCGTGGTTATTTTAGGAAGATTGCAAAGTGTATTTAGAGAGAGAGAGAGACTCACGGAGGACTACTAACATCCTTACCTCCTATATAAAGCCTTTGGGAAAAGCCTGACGTGTGATATACGTCAGAATTGTGCCTACTCCATATACTTGTACTATTTCTCACATCATCTACTCAGTAAATAGAGATTATATTATAATCAAACGGGCCTGGTCATTGACTCTACCATCCATCCACCGTCCTTGCGCCTGCCCTACTGCCTTGAACCCCGCTGCTTATCCATCTAATATTAAGGGCACCCCAGCCACCACCAGGCAGAAGCCTCCAAAAGCTCAGTGTATGCCCCATGGAAAGAAAAATTGCACCCTCCAACCACTGCATGCACTGCCTTGGGGAGTGTCAGGAAGGAAGGGCCTAGCCACCATGAGGACTATAAGCACCCCCACACCCTTACACGACCACCACTCTCATTCTCTCCAAATAACCTCCACTACTCCTTCCCTATGGTCTAGTGCACTGCAAACACACACACTAAACAGATTCACTGACCCCCTATAGACCTAACAGATGCCAAAAGAGTGGCATATGTTGGTATACATTTTTTTTTACCACATGGGAAAGTATAGCCTACTGCATTTTCTTAAACATGTGGCCACCAAAAACGTATTCTACAAGGTATAAATTTTTTTGCACGGCAGCCTTTAGAAGAAGTATGCCACTGCATGGGCCTTCCATACTTTATGTGTCAATGTAGTCTCAAATCATGATGTCTACAGGGCCTAAGATAGAATACAGTGGAATCATAGTTTTTCACGAGTAGACCTCTCCTTTAACCTCTTTCCAACTCCTCACCAGTGCCATGTATACAGGCAGATAGACAGCAGCTAGAGATGATCAAAGTTCTTGAAAATTCGATTTGGCTGCTTCGCCAGATTTAAAAAAGAAATTTGCTTTGTAATGAATTACCTTGTCGAGAAGTGCATTTCTTTGTAAGTAGTGGGTGCATTGACAGGGTGTGGCTATTGCGCAGCTCCCCGTCATTGTACCCCTCAGATGCTGCATTAATTGCTGATCGTGACATCTGATATTAATATTAAGGTCTATAATATAAAAATAAAATCATACTTACCTCATCTATTTTATTTCGATGAGCCCACTGCTGCCATCTTGATTGAAGATTCAGCGAGAAATCACTTTATCTTGTTTGCCGGCATGAGATTTCACGCAGGATCTTCAATCAAGATGGCGGGGGTGGACTCTTCACACTCACAGATGAAGTGAGTTTTATTTTTTTACTTTTTTACCCCATTTCGGGGAAAATTGATTTGTTACCATGAAGCACAAGACAATTCGGCTTTGCTCCAAATCGTATTTTCCCTGAAATTCGGATCGAAATCCACTTGAGACACTTCGAGTCGCTCAATGCAAACAGCAGCTATTAGTCAATGGTGTGAATGGTGCTAAGAGGTGGAGAGAGAGTTCCATCAGGAATAAAGTGCATCCATTCCTACAGTGCCTTGAAAAGGTAGTCATACCTCTTGAACTTTTCTACATGTTTTCACTTTACACCCACAAACTTAAATGTATTTTGGGGGAATTTATGTGATAGACAAAAAAAAAGTAGCAAGTACATGTATGTGTGAAGAGAAAAGAAAATGATAAATAATTTTTAAAAATTTTAATAAATAAAAATCTGAAAAGTGTGTGTTGCATTTGTATTCACCCTTCCTGGGTCACTACTTTGTAGGAACACCCTTCACTGTAATTACAGCTACAAGTCTTTTGGGATATGTCTCTATCAGCTTTGCACATTTAGAGGCTGACATTTCTGCTCATTCTTCTTTGCAAAATAGCTCAAGCTCAGTCAGATTGGATGGGATTTAGGTCTGGAATTTGACTGGGCCATTCTAACACATGAATATGCTTTGATTTAAACCATTCCATTGTAGCTCTCGCTTTATGTTTAGGGTCGTTGACCTGATTGAAGGTGAACCTCCACCCCAGTTTCAAGTCTTTTGGAGCCTCTACCAGGTTTTCCACCAGGAATGCCCTATATTTAGTTCCATCCATCTTTCCATTACCTCTGACCAGCTTTCTTGTCCCTGCTGAAGAAAAGTATCCCAGAAGAAAAACTCACGCGAGCAGCCACGTGCAAGCCTTACATCACCAAGCAGAAGAGAAAGTGATATAAAGCATGCCACCTCTGGACTCTGGAAGAGGAAACGTTCTGTGGAGTGACAAATCATTCTTCTCTATATGAAAGTCTGATGGATGAGTCTAGGTTTGGTGAATGCCAGGAGAACATTACCTGACGGTCTGCATTCTGCCAACTGTAAAGTTTAGTGAAGGAGGGATGCAATGAGGTTGGCCTAGGCTCCTTTGTTTCAGCGAAGGAAAATCTTGATCTTTCAGCATGCCAAGACACTTTGGTGAATTGTCTGCTTCAAACTTTTTGGGAACAGTTTAGGGAAGGCCCTTTTCTGTTCCAGCATGACTGTTCTCTTGTGCAGAAAGCACAGTCCATAAAGTCATGGTTGGGTAAGTCTAGTGTGAAAAACCTTCAGTGGTCCACACAGACTCCTGACCTCAACCACATTGAACACTTTTGAGATTAAATAGAATGGAGATTGTGAGCAATATCAATATCTGACCTGCATTATTGTCCAGATGACCAGAAAAAAATCCCATAGATACATTCCAAAATCTTGTAGAAAGCCTTCCGGGTACAGTGGAAGCTGTTTTAGTTGCAAGGGGGGACCAACACCATATTAATGTCTATGGATTTAGAATAGGATGTCATAAAAGCTCATTTAGGTGTAACATGTAGGTGTCCAAAACCTTTATCCATATCGTGTACATAGCTGATGCATTATTACCATTCTTTTTATTCTTTTTCAGATCACCAAAAAAATCACTTTAATGGGTATGCAAATTCGTCATTTTCATTCTTCCACCTCTGTACTTGATCCAAGTTCTTTCCCTTGCACTCCCAAGTCCTTCCCCTCTGCATGTGATCTCCCTGGTCCTCTGCATCCAGATCTTGCACAAGCACAGACTATGGATTTTACTGACGTAGTAGTCTCCTACAGTACTTTTATATTAGTTATATACGTGAAATATATAAGGGGATATCTTAATCCTTATGCAAACGACCAGTTAGGGGAACCAAAGGTGGACCTAAGCTACTCTGTGAACCCTTGCTGCTCCTGCTTCTTCTGCCAGCCCCTCCCTCTCCTTCATGATTGACAGTGTTACGTTACTGCTTAGTCATCTTGTCTGGTCCTTTCAATCAAAAAGGAGAGGGAAGGGCTGGCAGAGGAAGTATGAGGAGCAGCAGTGTACAGAGTGGCTTGGGCCCTCCCTTGGTGAACTTATAGAGGTTGTGTCACAAAGCATATTCTACATTTTTCAAACCAGAACCTGGATCTGAATACTTTTGTAATTGCATGTAATTAAACATTTTGTGTAGTTCTAGGTTTGTTAGAAAGGTATTTTCATGTACTATGTGATATCTGATTTTCATTTTTTACATCAATCATGGCATAACCCCTTTAACTACTCATTTGCATGTAGATTAAATGTAATTTTTCTCTAGAATGAAGCAACTGATCACTAAGTGAAATGCATCATTACATTCAGCTGGTCTAGCCCAACAAGATGCCTGGTTTGACAGTGACTCTCCTAGTGATAGTCTCCTTTTAAGATATTGTTTTAAACCTATTATCAGAGTATTCTGAAATAGTTGATCGGTGGGGGTCCTGGGTGTTAGACCCCATCGATAAGACACTGATGACCTGTTCAGAGACTAGGTTAACAGTAAAAAAAAAAGTCTTGGAATACACCATTAACAGGGTTTTCCAGTTTGCATCAACATCCGTTAAAATAATAATTTATGAAGGTAGCTGTAAAATTGTAATGTATTTCTTTTATCTTCATTGCTCCTTTCCTGGGCTGTGGTCCCATGACCATGTCCATGTAGCTCTTTCTTATTTACTGTGATGTCCTTACAGGGGCAGTAATAGGGGAGTGTCTATGAAAGTACCTGGGTGGGAGGAGCTATAAAGTAGCTGGGTGGGAGGAGCTATAAACTAGTTGGGTATTGTTAGGGTCAGTGCTAGAGCTGAGGCTGAAGTGCATCATGGGTTTGGTTGGATGCACCAGCAGGAAGTGATACTTACAGGATGTATGTATATGATTAAGGCTACTTTCACACTAGCGTTTTGGCTTTCCATTTCTGAGATCCGTCATCAGCTCTTAGAAGCGGTCTAAAACGGATAAGTTTCGCCCTAATGCATTCTGAAAAGAAAAAGATTAGCTCAGAATGCATCAGTTTGCCTCCGTTCAGTCACCATTCTGCTCTGGAGGCGGACACCAAAACGCTGCCTTTGTTATAAAAAAATTCAATTTGGAGGGTTCGTAGAATTTCCCAAAAAGATTTGATTTGATCCAAATTCATTCGTAACAAATGGCGTTTAAAAAACTGCTATTTTTTGGCTGCTGAGAGCTTATATTGTGGTTTAGAACACTGTGCATTGCAGAAACAAGCATAGGAAGTCTGCTGTCCTAGTGAAACAGTGCTGTCAGTATGAGATGCAGATGACAGGCATCACTCTTAGAATCACTTCAGTTATTTGGTCAGTTACAGGGCCAAAACTGCCCAAATAACTTGAGTGTCAACTCAGCCTTACAGGTCATTGTTAGCATCAAGAAGAAGCGAACTCCTTTTACACCTTCTTCAGCTGATTCCACATAGATTTCCACAGATCCTGTTCTGTTACACGCTGAAACAAGGCGTACCACCATGACCGAGTGGCGAGGTGGCAACAGCATGAGGAGTCAACATGGTGACCCAGTCACAGAGTGGTGAGGTTGGAAATTGCATGAGGAATCGTATGAGTCGCCAACACAGTGGCGCAGTCACAGAGTGGTGAGGGTGGGAATCGCATGAGGTGTCAACAGAGGCACAGTGGTGAGGGTGGCAATCGCATAAGGAATCGCATGAAAAGTCAACACAGTCACAGAGGAGTGAGGGTGGAAATCACATGAGGAATTGCATGAGTCGTCAACACAGTGGCCCAGTCACAGAGTGAAGGTGGGAATTGCATGAAGAATCGCATGAGTCACCAACACAGTGGCGAAGTCACAGAGTGGTGAGGGTGGGAATCGCATGAGGAGTCAACACAGTCACAGTGGTGAGGGTGGGAATCGCATGAGGAGTCAACACAGTCACAGAGGGGTGAGGGTGGAAATCGCATAAGTCATCAACACAGTGGCCCAGTCACAGAGTGGTGAGGGTGAGAATTGCATGAGGAATAGCATGAGGAATCGCATGAGTCGTCAACACAGTGGCCCAGTCACAGAGTGGTGAGGGTGGCAATCGCATGAGGAATCGCGTGAGTTGCCAACACAGTAGCCCAATCACAGAGTGGTGAGGGTGGGAATCGCATGAGTCACCAACACAGTGGCATAGTCACAGAGTGGTGAGGGTGGAAATCGCATGAGGAATCGCATGAGTCGTCAACACAATGGCCCAGTCACAGAGTGGGCCATGCTGATCATCCTCCGGTGGCTTGATTAAAAATTCATACGCTGCCGAGTATGGCATTTTCCCCCACCATTCCGTGCTGCCTGCTACTGCTGACTCCGAGAACCCGTGCACCACTACTTCTTTCCAGACAGGTAGGCTCCTGCGTAACAGGTGGTGTACCCTGGGCACGTTTGGTTACAGATCTCACACTGCTGCCACCCTGCTGCCTCACTGCCACGCTACCACCCTGCTGGCTGAGGAAGGCTCTCCTGATGGTGATGGTGATAAAGCCCCATGTTCACCCATGCGATCGGCCACATCATCTTCCGCCACTGTCTGCACATCACTGATGTCACCATCACCAGTCTCAGGGCCCTGCCTGACTGCTTGCAACACCAGCTCCCACGCGACTATCATTGTCGCTACTTGCCTGCCTACAGGACGACGCAGCGGATCTCTCCTCCTCATCTGTCTTTCGGATATACTGTACTGTAACATTAACTGCAAGGATAAAAGAGCTATAGTATCAGGCTGCAATTTTGCACCAACTCCGCAACTACTGATTGACACATCAAATTAAGTGTAAAATAATTTGAACACCCTAAAATGTGTGGTATCAAACCAAGTTTGGGTCAAAAACACAGAACAGGTGCAGATCTTTCCATTACACCTTATCTCTGAGCAGGCTTCACTACTGGTTTTGAATCACAAAAAAATGACAGTAATAACTGATCAATTAACTGAAGTGTGAACTCCCCCTAAAGTGTGTAGTATCAGGCCGCTATTTCGCACCAACTCTGCAACTACTGATTGAGGCATTGAAAGAAGTGTAAAAGAATTTGACCACCCTAAAAGTGTGTAGAAAAGTGTTCTGCTTCTGTGAACGGTGGCCTCCGTGGCTAACCCTTTTCTGGTTATCTGTTCTCGCCCTTTATGGTATCTAGTATCTTTTTTTTTTTTTCTTAAGCACAAGGAACGTGCTTTCTTCACCCATGCAGCATGCCAGAACAAAAAAACTGTTTGTATTTCTTTCACCCCAGAATCAAGGAGGAATGGATGTACTTATATATCAACTAAATACACCCCAAAACTGGTTGTATCAGACTGCAAATTCACCCCAAAAGCAAGGATAAATGGAAATACTTTTATATATGAAATAAACACCCCCCAAAACAGGTTGTATCAGGCGGCAAATTTACCCCAGAAACAAGGATGAATGGACATACTTTTATATATGAAATAAATACACACCAAAATTGGTTGAATCAGGTGGCATATTCACCCCAAAAGTAAGGATGAATGGAAGTACTTTTATATATGAATTAAATACACCCAAAATCTGGTTGTATCAGACTGCACTTTCAGTACAGAAGCAAAGATTAATTCAAGTAGTTAGACATCAACTAAATATACCCCAAAACTGGTTGTATCAGACAGCACTTTTAAACCCGATCACAGATGCTAGGATTACTGCAATTACTGTTTAAAAAAATTACTAAAACTGTAGTAATAGATCACTACGAACCCCAATTAGTGCAGCAAGGTGTAATAGAATAGCTCCTATTACCCAGGCTGTACACTCTCCTATTGCACCCTGTTCTCCTTTTATAGTGTAGATGATGCTTCCATATCCTTTCCCTACACTATGAATAATCTTTCCCTGAATTGCTCAATCATTTTTTTTTTGGAATAAAGTCTTTCCTAATTACTGTCCCTAGCGTTTACAACGTCTCTCCCTGCACTAAGTTCACTGTAAAAGGGCGGAGACAGGGCAGTAGGAGGGCAGTAGAAGGCTTTTTATAGGTCTGTGACATCACAGGGGCTGGCTAGCTGCTGATTGGCTGTCTGCATGGCATTGTGGGTGATCCTTCGTTCCCGGGCTTCTTACTTTCACTTTGTAACATGTGCAGCAACCATTTTAGAAAAAATGCCATTCGTTACCACCAAGCATGAGGAAATTCGACTTCAGAACGAATCAAATTTTTCCTGAAATTCAGATCGAATTCCATTTTGTCAACTTTGATTCGATCATCTCTAGTCAGGAGAGTCCAAATTGAAAAAAAGGGCACAGAGAAGATTTATGCACATGGGGTAAGCAACTACATGAGAATATTTGTTAAAGCGAACCTGTCACCTGGAATTCACTTTATAAACTATTAAAAGTACCTTATAGTTTATCACAAGTGGGTTGTCATACTGTTTTTTCTGCTTTTCTGTGATCATTCTTCATGAAAAAATCGTCTTGTAAAATCCTAGCGTGCAATGGTCAAGGCTGCGTCAGGCTAGCCTGCGCTGCCCTAACCCCGCCTCCCTGCAGTATAATTGACACTCGGCTCAGTCGCCAGGACCGCTCTTGTACAGGGGGCGCATGCGCCGTCGGCCTCAGCAGCAGCAGAGCGATCCCGGCCGGTACAAGCGCGGTCCCGGCGACTGAGCCGAGTGTCAATTATACTGCAGGAGGCGGGGCTAGGGCAGGGAGGCACAGCCTGAGTCAGGAGGCGCTGCCCCCTTGACTTCTATCGTGACTTGGGCAGCTGAAAGAGAGGATTTTACAAGACGATTTTTTCATGAATAATGATCGCAGATAAGCAGAAAAAACAGTATGACAACCTACTTGTGATGAACTATAAGGTACTTTTAATAGTTTATAAAGTGAATTCCAGGTAACAGGTTCGCTTTAAAAACCAGAATAATCTCTGAAAAGCCCTTTAAGAACAAACTCTACTTCTCTCTTTTAATAGTACTTTTTGGCTTTAAAAAAATGCATCAAAGAACCTGAACGTTGGCCATAGCCTAACACCTTTACCACAGCTCAGTCAATTCCGTTTCCTGCCATTTAGTTTTAAACATTTACACTTCTTGAGAATAATTCAGAAACTATTTCTTACTGAGTATAGTTGTCACGCATTCTACTTGCTGGACAGATTATGTGCACTTCTCTTATGCTTTATTCATTAATTTATATGGTAGAAAATTAATGATGACAAAGACAATAGGATTTGGTAAGTCATTTTCCATTTCTTTTTATTAATTATAGTTCAATATAGTGGAAAATGGGATATGAACCTAGCTTTTATCTATGCTCTTCTTATGTTTAATGTTGTTCATATACAATATGTGTATACAGACAGTGGCCCTATCAGTAAGGGAGCTCTTACTACCAATGTGTAGGTTCCTCTAAGAGAAGAGAATTTCATGAGAGGCTGCCATAGAAATGTAAGATTATGGCCCGACTGTGCAGGAGGCAACATGTGGCAAAGCCATGCCTACACACAGCAGCCGATGATTTTACCCCAGAATCATGTGGCCATTGGTTGCAGTGGCTTAGCGTGGCTTGGCTGCATGTGGCCAGCAGCACCATTAGGCTGTAGCATAAAGCAAATGTTTGTTTTCCAAAGGTATGTTCACCTATGACTGATTTATTACCGCAATTTCTGTTTATGTTCCATGTATCTAAATGCAGTTTGCAGAAATCCATGTGCTTGCTGCAGAAACATGCATATTCACATGTATGGAAAGAATTTTCAGGCACATAAATATCTACAACAAATTTGCAATGTGTGAACTTACCAGGAACTGAAAAATTAGATAATGCTCAGTGCCATAATGGCACACCAGGGCGATGGCGCAGGGGCTGGGTCAATGCAATCGCAGCAACTGAGCATTTAAATGGAGAGGGAGTTCCTTATTTCCCCAAGCTGTCACCCCATGAACATAATTGCGGGATCCCGGGTAGATTGCAGTTGAGGGCCTTCATTCCCTAGTCCTGCCATGCTCGCCTGTGAGAATGATTATGCATTACATTGCAAGTTCAAGTCTCCTAAGTGGACTAAAAAAAGTTTTAGAAAACATTAAAAAATAAAAAAAATATCCTATTCTCATTTCTGATATACAGCATTTAAAGAATAAAAAAAGAAACTAATTGGTATCCACAACAGCCAGATCTATTACAATATTCCATTATTTAACCTGCACAGAATTGTTGTTTTTTTGTCACCTCGCCTTCTGAAAACTGATCAAAAAGTCCCATGTATCCAGGGGCAGATTGGCCATAGACCATACAGGGAAACTTCCTGGTGGGCTGATGCCCAAGGGGCTGCCTGAGACCTCATGACCGCCAGTAAGCTATAGTAATGATCCGACGCTCCCTTTCTGATTCCTGAATTCAACTGTATTGCCATCCTAAAACAGCGGGACAGGAGGACAGAACATGGCAGCTGGACTGGCCACCACAGAAGGGCCGGTTTTGGGGCGGTATTTTGTGCTGCTGAGGCAGTATTTTGTGATGGACTGTAGTATTTGGCTCTGCTTGGGTGGTATAATGTGCCACAGTATGGTATTGCTGGCCCAGCCTTCTTGTGCTGGCCCTGCCTTCTGTAAATTTGACCCAACTGCAAATTGGGGCCTCTTTTAGTTTTCTTCCAGGGCCACTTTAAGTTCTCAGTTCACCCCTGCATGTATCCCAAAATGGTAACAATAAGACGAAAGCTCACCACACAAAAAATGAGCCCCCACACTATGGCAGAAAAAATAAATAAATTATGGGTGTCAGAATATGGTGACACAAGGCAATTTTTGTATGTTTTTTTCATTAGTAAAACAGAACAAAACCCATATAGTAACATAGTAACATAGTATATAAGGCCGAAAAAAGACATTTGTCCATCCAGTTCGACCTGTTTCCTGCAAGTTGATCCAGAGGAAGGCAAAAAACCCATGTGAGGTAGAAGCCAATTTTCCCCACTTAAGGGGAAAAAATTCCTTCCCGACTCCAATCAGGCAATCAGAATAACTCCCTGGATCAACGACCCCTCTCTAGTAGCTATAGCCTGAAATATTATTCTCCATAATTGTACTGATCAGCAGAAAAAAGTAACAGTAACATATTATTATTACCGTGTATTGATTACCTTAACAACAAAACCATAAAAGACAATGAGGGAACTGCATCCTTTTTCTACATTGTTGGCCCAAAAAACTATTAAAAATTATAGAATTCAAAAATGGTACCATGAAAATTCATCCAGCATACTGTATCTCTTTAATTTTATTACTCTAATCTTCCATTCTGAGATCTTGTCACATGACCATGTCCATGAAGCTCTTATTTCCTGTCATGTACATAGGTGTGTAAAAGCAGCAACAGAGGCAGTGATAGGGGAGTGTCTATGTAAGGCTACTTTCACACTGGCGTCTGGTGCGGAAGTTAACATCTACCATTTCTTTAGTTGGTTGTTGAGAGATAGGCTGGTCCTGCCTCCTTTGGTCAGTTGGGACTGGTTTACAGACCAGTCTGGCTACAACACCCGGTCTAGCAGCATCCTGTGTGTCTGGCTACAGCCTGGGGGAAGGATCTATCCAGCAGAGCTAGAGTGAACACCTGCTTTGGTGTGTGTATCTGCTAAGTAAGCCTGATGAGAAGCCTTATCCAGGAAAACACCATTCCTGAGTGCCACCAATCCTGAAAGATAAGAAAGCCTCAAATAAATACAGAAGGTTGTACTTGGACAGGCAGCAGGGTAAATGCATATTTACAACAATAGACTTTACTGCATATGGAAAGGGTTAATTGCCTCTTTTGCCTGGCACACATCTGAGACAGACTGGTCATCCAAATTTAAGACTGCATCCTACAGCCTGGGGTTTGCAGAAAATATTTGAGAGAGATTGCACGCCCGTGGTTATTTTAGGAAGATTGCAAAGTGTATTTAGAGAGAGAGAGAGAGACTCACGGAGGACTACTACCATCCTTACCTCCTATATAAAGCCTTTGGGAAAAGCCTGACATGTGATATACGTCAGAATTGTGCCTACTCCATATACTTGTACTATTTCTCACATCATCTACTCAGTAAATAGAGATTATATTATAATCAAACGGGCCTGGTCATTGACTCTACCATCCAATCCACCGTCCCCGCTGGCCTGCCCTACTGCCTTGAACCCCCGCTGCTTATCCATCTAATATTAAGGGCACCCCAAGCCACCACCAGGCAGAAGCCTCCAAAAAGCTCAGTGTATGCCCCATGGAAAGAGAAAAATTGCACCCCTCCAGCCACTGCAGTGCCTGCCTTGGGAGTGTCAGGAAGGAGGGGGCCCCTGGAGCCACCATGAGGGACTATAAGCACCCCCACACCCTTACACGACCACTGCTCTCATTCTCTCCAAATAACCTCCACTCACTCCTTCCCTATGGTCCAGTGCACTGCAAACACACACTAAACAGATTCACTGACCCTCTATAGACCTAACAGATGCCAAAGAGGTGGCATATGTTGGTATACATTTTTTTACCACATGGGAAAGTATAGCCTACTGCATTTTCTTAAACATGTGGCCACCAAAAACGATTCTACAAGGTATAATTTTTTTGCACGGCTAGCCTTTAGAAGAAGTATGCCACTGCATGGGCCTTCCATACTTTATGTGTCAATGTAGTCTCAAATCATGATGTCTACAGGGCCTAAGATAGAATACAGTGGAATCATAGTTTTTCACGAAAGTAGACCTCTCCCTTTAACCTCTTTCCAACTCCCACCAGTGCCATGTATACAGGCAGACAGACAGCAGCTAGAGATGATCAAAGTTCTTGAAAATTCGATTTGGCTGTCTTCGGCCAGATTTAAAAAAGAAATTTTGCTTTGTAATGAATTACCTTGTCGTAGAAGTGCGCATTTTTGTAAGTAGTGGGTGCATTGACAGGGTGTGGCTATTGCGCAGCTCCTCGCCATTGTACCCCCAGATGCTGCATTAATTGCTGATCGTGACATCTGGATATTAATATTAAGGCCTATAATATAAAAATAAAATCATACTTACCTCATCTATTTTATTTCGATGAGCCCACTGCTGCCATCTTGATTGAAGATTCAGCGAGAAATCACTTTATCTTGTTTGCCGGCATGAGATTTCACGAGGATCTTTCAATCAAGATGGCTGGGTGGACTCTTCACACTCACAGAGATGAAGTGAGTTTTTATTTTTTACTTTTTTACCCCACTTCGGGAAAATTGATTTGTTACCATGAAGCACAAGACAACTCGGCTTTTGCTCCAAATCGCATTTTTCCCTGAAATTGGATCGAATCCACTTGAGACACTTCGAGTCGCTTCAATGCAAACAGCAGCTATTAGTCAATGGTGTGAATGGTGCTAAGAGGTGAGAGAGAGTTCCATCAGGAATAAAGTGCATCCATTCCTACAGTGCCTTGAAAAGGTCATACCTCTTGGTGAACTTTTCTACATG
>JAKVIS010001758.1:0-29142 GCA_033119425.1 Bufotes viridis
AACCCTAACCATAACCCACTAACCCTAACCCTAACCCACTAACCCTAACCCTCCCTATTGACTTAACTCACAACCTACCAACTTGGATATGGTTAGGGTTAACCTAACTCTAACCCTAACCCTAACCCTCCTCTATTGGCTTATCTCATGTGCTACCCACTTGGGTAGGGTTAGGGTTAACCCTAACCCTATCCTTATTCCTAAACCTAAGCTCCTCTATTGATATAGCTTATGCCAAACCTACTTGGGTAGGGTTAGGGTTAACCCTAAACCTATCCCTAACCCAAACCCTTACGTCATGACCTACACACTTGGGTATGCTTAACTCTACCCCGAATCATAACGATAACCCTATAGCTAACCAAATAACCCTAACCATAACCTACTAACCCTAACCCACTAACCCTAACCCTCCTCTATTGACTTACCTCATGACCTACCCACTTGGGTAGGGTTAACCCTAACCTAACCCTATCCCTAACCCTTACCTCCTCTATTGACATATCTCATGTCCTCCACACTTGGGTAGTGTTAGGGTTAGCTCTAACCCTAACCTCCTCTATTGATATAACTTATGTCAAAACAACTTGGTTAAGGTTAGGGTTAACCCTAACCCTAACTCTATTCCTATTCCTAAACCTAAGCTCCTCTATTGATATACCTTATGTCAAACCTACTTGGGTAGGGTTATGGTTAACCCTAAACCTATCCCTAACCCTAACCCTTAAGTCATGACCTACCCACTTGGGTAGGGTTAACTCTAACCCTAACCCTAACCCTAAGCCACTAACCCTAACTCTAACCCTTTCCCTCCTCTATTGACTTACCTCATGACTTACCCACTTGAGTCTGGTTAGGGTTAAGCCTAACCCTAACCCTATCCCTAACCCTTACTTCCTCTATTGACATATCTCATGTCCTACCCACTTGGGTAGTGTTAGGGTTATCTCTAACCCTAACCCTAACCTCCTCTATTAATATACCTTATGTCAAACCCACTTGGGTAGGGTAAGGGTTATCCCTAACACTATCCATATTCCTAAACCTAAGCTCCTCTATTGATATACCTTATGCCAAACCCACTTGGGTAGGGTTAGGGTTAACCCTAAACCTATCCCTAACCCTAACCCTTAAGTCATGACTTACCCACTTGGGTAGGGTTAACTCTAACCCTAACCATAACTCTGAAGCTAACCCACTAACCCTAACCATAACCCACTAACCCTAACCCACTAATCCTAACCCTCCCCTATTGACTTACCTCACAACCTACCAACATGGATATGGTTAGGGTTAACCCTAACTCTAACCCTAACCCTAACCCTCCTCTATTGGCATATCTCATGTGCTACCCACTTGGGTAGGGTTAGGGTTAACTCTAACCCTAATCTCCTCTATTGATTTACCTTATGTCAAACCTACTTGGGTAGGGTTAGGGTTAACCCTAACCCTATCCATATTCCTAAACCTAAGCTCCTCTATTGATATAGCTTATGCCAAACCTACTTGGGTAGGGTTAGGGTTAACCCTAAACCTATCCCTAACCCTAACCCTTACGTCATGACCTACACACTTGGGTATGGTTAACTCTACCCCTAATCATAACGATAACCCTATAGCTAACCAAATAACCCTAACCATAACCTACTAACCCTAACCCACTAACCCTAACCCTCCTCTATTGACTTACCTCATGACCTACCCACTTGGGTAGGGTTAGGGTTAACCCTAACCCTAACCCTATCCCTAACCCTTACCTCCTCTATTGACATATCTCATGTCCTCCACACTTGGGTAGTGTTAGGGTTAGCTCTAACCCTAACCTCCTCTATTGATATAACTTATGTCAAACCAACTTGGTTAGGGTTAGGGTTAACCCTAACCCTAACCCTAACTCTATTCCTATTCCTAAACCTAAGCTCCTCTATTGATATACCTTATGTCAAACCTACTTGGGTAGGGTTATGGTTAACCCTAAACCTATCCCTAACCCTAACCCTTAAGTCATGACCTACCCACTTGGGTAGGGTTAACTCTAACCCTAACCTAACCCTAAGCCACTAACCCTAACTCTAACCCTTTCCCTCCTCTATTGACTTACCTCATGACTTACCCACTTGAGTCTGGTTAGGGTTAAGCCTAACCTAACCCTATCCCTAACCCTTACTTCCTCTATTGACATATCTCATGTCCTACCCACTTGGGTAGTGTTAGGGTTATCTCTAACCCTAACCCTAACCTCCTCTATTAATATACCTTATGTCAAACCCACTTGGGTAGGGTAAGGGTTATCCCTAACCCTATCCATATTCCTAAACCTAAGCTCCTCTATTGATATACCTTATGCCAAACCCACTTGGGTAGGGTTAGGGTTAACACTAAACCTATCCCTAACCCTAACCCTTAAGTCATGACTTACCCACTTGGGTAGGGTTAACTCTAACCCTAACCATAACTCTGAAGCTAACCCACTAACCTTAACCATAAGCCACTAACCCTAACCCTAACCCCTAACCCTCCCTATTGACTTACCTCACAACCTACCAACTTGGATATGGTTAGGGTTAACCCTAACTCTAACCCTAACCCTAACCCTCCTCTATTGGCATATCTCATGTGCTACCCACTTGGGTAGGGTTAGGGTTAACTCTAACCCTAACCTCCTCTATTGATTTACCTTATGTCAAACCCACTTGGGTAGGGTTAGGGTTAACCCTAACCCTATCCATATTCCTAAACCTAAGCTCCTCTATTGATATAGCTTATGCCAAACCTACTTGGGTAGGGTTAGGGTTAACCCTAAACCTATCCCTAACCCTAACCCTTACATCATGACCTACACACTTGGGAATGGTTAACTCTACCCCTAATCATAACGATAACCCTATAGCTAACCAAATAAGCCTAACCATAACCTACTAACCCTAACCCACTAACCCTAACCCTCCTCTATTGACTTACCTCATGACGTACCCACTTGGGTAGGGTTAGGGTTAACCCTAACCCTAACCCTATCCCTAACCCTTACCTCCTCTATTGACATATCTCATGTTCTCCACACTTGGGTAGTGTTAGGGTTAGCTCTAACCCTAACCCTAATCTCCTCTATTGATATAACTTATGTCAAACCAACTTGGTTAGGGTTAGGGTTAACCCTAACCCTATCCCTATTCCCACTTGAGTCCGGATAGGGTTAAACCTAACACTAACCCTATCCCTAACCCTTACTTCATCTATTGACATATCTCATGTCAAACCCACTTGGGTAGTGTTAGGGTTATCTCTAACCCTAACCTCCTCTATTAATATACCTTATGTCAAACCCACTTGGGTAGGGTAAGGGTTATCCCTAACCCTATCCATTTTCCTAAACCTAAGCTCCTCTATTGATATACCTTATGCCAAACCCACTTGGGTAGGGTTAGGGTTAACCCTAAACCTATCCCAAACCCTAACCCTTAATTCATGACTTACCCACTTGGGTAGGGTTTACTCTAACCCTAACCCTAACCATAACTCTGAAGCTAACCCACTAACCCTAACCACAGCCCACTAACCCTAACCCTAACCCACTAACCCTAACCCTCCTCTATTAACTTACCTCACAACCTACCAACTTGGATATGGTTAGGGTTAACACTAACTCTAACCCTAACCCTCCTCTATTGGCATATCTCATGTGCTACCCACTTGGGTAGGGTTAGGGTTAACTCTAACCCTAACCTCCTCTATTGATTTACCTTATGTCAAACCCACTTGGGTAGGGTTAGGGTTAACCCTAACCCTATACATATTCCTAAACCTAAGCTCCTCTATTGATATAGCTTATGCCAAACCTACTTGGGTAGGGTTAGGGTTAACCCTAAACCTATCCCTAACCCTAACCCTTACGTCATGACCTACACACTTGTGTTTGGTTAACTCTACCCCTAATAATGATGATAACCCTATAGCTAACCAAATAACCCTATCTATAACCCACTAACCCTAACCCACTAACCCTAACCCTCCTCTATTGACTTACCTCATGACCTACCCACTTGGGTAGGGTTAACCCTAACCCTAACCCTATCCCTAACCCTTACCTCCTCTATTGACATATCTCATGTCCTCCACACTTGGGTAGTGTTAGGGTTAGCTCTAACCCTAACCTCCTCTATTGATATAACTTATGTCAAACCAACTTGGTTAGGGTTAGGGTTAACCCTAACCCTAACCCTATCCCTATTCCTAAACCTAAGCTCCTCTATTGATATACCTTATGTCAAACCTACTTGGGTAGGGTTATGGTTAACCCTAAACCTATCCCTAACCCTAACCCTTAAGTCATGACCTACCCACTTGGGTACGGTTAACTCTAACCCTAACCCTAACCCTAAGCCACTAACCCTAACTCTAACCCTTTCACTCCTCTATTGACTTACCTCATGACTTACCCACTTGAGTCGGGTTAGGGTTAAGCCTAACCCTATCCCTAAACCTTACTTCCTCTATTGACATATTTCATGTCCTACCCACTTGGGTAGTGTTATGGTTATCTCTAACCATAACCCTAACCTCCTCTATTAATATACCTTATGTCAAACCCACTTGGGAAGGGTAAGGGTTATCCCTAACCCTATCCATATTCCTAAACCTAAGCTCCTCTATTGATATACCTTATGCCAAAACCACTTGGGTAGGGTTAGGGTTAACCCTAAACCTATCCCTAACCCTAACCCTTAAGTCATGACTTACCCACTTGGGTAGGGTTAACTCTAACCCTAACCATAACTCTGAAGCTAACCCACTAACCCTAACCATAACCCACTAACCCTAACCCTAATCCACTAACCCTAACCCTCCCCTAATGACTTACCTCACAACCTACCAACTTGGATATGGTTAGGGTTAACCCTAACTCTAACCCTAACCCTCCTCTATTGGCATATCTCATGTGCTACCCACTTGGGTAGGGTTAGGGTTAACTCTAACCCTAACCTCCTCTATTGATTTACCTTATGTCAAACCCAATTGGGTAGGGTTAGGGTTAACCCTAACCTTATCCATATTCCTAAACCTAAGCTCCTCTATTGATATAGCTTATGCCAAACATACTTGGGTAGGGTTAGGGTTAGGGTTAGAGTTAAGGGTTAGAGTTAACCCTAACCCTAACCCTAACCCTAATAACCCTAACCATAACCTACTAACCCTAAACGACTAACTCTAACCCTCCTCTATTGATTTACCTTATGTCAAACCCAATTGGGTAGGGTTAGGGTTAGCTCTAACCCTAACCCTAACCTCCCTTATTGATATAACTTATGTCAAACCAACTTGGTTAGGGTTAACCCTAACCCTAACCCTATCCCTATTCCCACTTGAGTCCGGATAGGGTTAAGCCTAACCCTAACCCTATCCCTAACCCTTACTTCCTCTATTGACATATCTCATGTGCTACCCACCTGGGTAGTGTTAGGGTTATCTCTAACCCTAACCCTAACCTCCTCTATTAATATACCTTATGTCAAACCCACTTGGGTAGGGTAAGGGTTATCCCTAACCCTATCCACATACCTAAACCTAAGCTCCTCTATTGATATACCTTATGTCAAATCTACTTGGGTAGGTTTATGGTTAACCCTAAAACTATCCCTAACCCTAACCCTTAAGTCATGACCTACCCACTTGGGTAGGGTTAACTCTAACCCTAACCCTATCCATAACTCTGAAGCTAACCCACTAACCCTAACCCTAACCCACTAACCCTAACCCTCCCTATTGACTTACCTCACAACCTACCAACTTGGATATGGTTAGGGTTAACCCTAACCCTATCCCTAACCCTTACCTCCTCTATTGACATATCTCATGTCCTCCACACTTGGGTAGTGTTAGGGTTAGCTCTAACCCTAACCTCCTCTATTGATATAACTTATGTCAAACCAACTTGGTTAGGGTTAGGGTTAACCCTAACCCTAACCCTATCCCTATTCCTAAACCTAAGCTCCTCTATTGATATACCTAATGACAAACCTACTTGGGTAGGGTTATGGTTAACCCTAACCCTAACCTAAGCCACTAACCCTAACTCTAACCCTTTCCCTCCTCTATTGACTTACCTCATGACTTACCCACTTGAGTTGGGTTAGGGTTAAGCCTAACCCTAACCCTATCCCTAACCCTTACTTCCTCTATTGACATATCTCATGTCCTACCCACTTGGGTAGTGTTAGGGTTATCTCTAACCCTAACCCTCACCTCCTCTATTAATATACCTTATGTCAACCCTAACCTTAACCCTAACCCTATCCCTAACCCTATCCATATTCCTAAACCTAAGCTCCTCTATTGATATACCTTATGTCAAACCTACTTGGGTAGGGTTATGGTTAACCCTAAACCTATCCCTAACCCTAACCCTTAAGTCATGACCTACCCACTTGGTTAGGGTTAACTCTAACCCTAACCCTAACCCTAAGCCACTAACCCTAACCCTAACCCTCCTCTATTGACTTACCTCATTACTTACCCACTTGAGTCCGGTTTGGGTTAAGCCTAACCCTAACCCTATCCCTAACCCTTACTTCCTCTATTGACATATCTCATGTCCTACCCACTTGGGTAGTGTTAGGTTTATCTCTAACCCTAACCCTAACCTCCTCTATTAATATACCTTATGTCAAACCCACTTGTGTAGGGTAAGGGTTATCCCTAACCCTATCCATATTCCTAAACCTAAGCTCCTCCATTGATATACCTTATGCCAAACCCACTTGGGTAGGGTTATCCCTAAACCTATCCCTAACCCTAACCTTTAAGTCATGACTTACCCACTTGGGTAGGGTTAACTCTAACCCTAACCCTAACCATAACTCTGAAGCTAACCCACTAACCCTAACCACAACCAACTAACCCTAACCCTAACCCACTAACCCTAACCCTCCCTATTGACATACCTCACAACCTACCAACTTGGATATGGTTAGGGTTAAACCTAACTCTAACACTAACCCTCCTCTATTGGCATATCTCATGTGCTACCCACTTGGGTAGGGTTAGGGTTAACTCTAACCCTAACCTCCTCTATTGATTTACCTTATGTCAAACCCACTTGGGTAGGGTAAGGGTTATCCTAACCCTATCCATATTCCTAAACCTAAGCTCCTCTATTGATATACCTTATGCCAAACCCACTTGGGTAGGGTTAGGGTTAACCCTAAACCTATCCCTAACCCCAACCCTTAAGTCATGACTTACCCACTTGGGTAGGGTTAACTCTAACCCTAACCATAACTCTGAAGCTAACCCACTAACCCTAACCCTAACCCACTAACCCTAACCCTCCCCTATTGACATACCTCACAACCTACCAACTTGGATATGGTTAGGGTTAACCCTAACTCTAACCATCCTCTATTGGCATATCTCATGTGCTACCCACTTGGGTAGGGTTAGGGTTAACTCTAACCCAAACCTCCTCTATTGATTTACCTTATGTCAAACCCATTTGGGTAGGGTAAGGGTTATCCCTAACCCTATCCATATTCCTAAACCTAAGCTCCTCTATTGATATACCTTATGCCAAACCCACTTGGGTAGGGTTAGGGTTAACCCTAAACCTATCCCTAACCCTAACCCTTAAGTCATGACTTACCCACTTGGGTAGGGTTAACTCTAACCCTAACCATAACTCTGAAGCTAACCCACTAACCCTAACCCTAACCCACTAACCCTAACCCTCCCCTATTGCCATACCTCACAACCTACCAACTTGGATATGGTTAGGGTTAACCCTAACTCTAACCATCCTCTATTGGCATATCTCATGTGCTACCCACTTGGGTAGGGTTAGGGTTAACTCTAACCCAAACCTCCTCTATTGATTTACCTTATGTCAAACCCACTTGGGTAGGGTTAGGGTTAACCCTAACCCTATCCATATTCCTAAACCTAAGCTCCTCTATTGATATAGCTTATGCCAAACCTACTTGGGTAGGGTTAGGGTTAACCCTAAACCTATCCCTAACCCTAACCCTAACGTCATGACCTACACACTTGTGTTTGGTTAACTCTACCCCTAATAATGATGATAACCCTATAGCTAACCAAATAACCCTATCTATAACCTACTAACCCTAACCCACTAACCCTAACCCTCCTCTATTGACTTACCTCATGACCTACCCACTTGGGTAGGGTTAAGCTAACCCTAACCCTATCCCTAACCCTTACCTCCTCTATTGACATATCTCATGTCCTCCACACTTGGGTAGTGTTAGGGCTAGCTCTAACCCTAACCTCCTCTATTGATATAACTTATGTCAAACCAACTTGGTTAGGGTTAGGGTTAACCCTAACCCTAACCCTATCCCTATTCCTAAACCTAAGCTCCTCTATTGATATACCTTATGTCAAACCTACTTGGGTAGGGTTATGGTTAACCCTAAACCTATCCCTAACCCTAACCCTTAAGTCATGACCTTCCCACTTGGGTACGGTTAACTCTAACCCTAACCCTAACCCTAAGCCACTAACCCTAACTCTAACCCTTTCACTCCTCTATTGACTTACCTCATGACTTACCCACTTGAGTCGGGTTAGGGTTAAGCCTAACCCTATCCCTAAACCTTACTTCCTCTATTGACATATTTCATGTCCTACCCACTTGGGTAGTGTTATGGTTATCTCTAACCCTAACCCAAACCTCCTCTATTGATTTACCTTATGTCAAACCCATTTGGGTAGGGTAAGGGTTATCCCTAACCCTATCCATATTCCTAAACCTAAGCTCCTCTATTGATATACCTTATGCCAAACCCACTTGGGTAGGGTTAGGGTTAACCCTAAACCTATCCCTAACCCCAACCCTTAAGTCATGACTTACCCACTTGGGTAGGGTTAACTCTAACCCTAACCATAACTCTGAAGCTAACCCACTAACCCTAACCCTAACCCACTAACCCTAACCCTAACCTCCCTATTGACTTACCTCACAACCTACCAACTTGGATATGGTTAGGGTTAACCCTAACTCTAACCCTCCTCTATTGGCATATCTCATGTGCTACCCACTTGGGTAGGGTTAGGGTTAACTCTAACCCAAACTTCCTCTATTGATTTACCTTATGTCAAACCCACTTGGGTAGGGTTAGGGTTAACCCTAACCCTATCCATATTCCTAAACCTAAGCTCCTCTATTGATATAGCTTATGCCAAACCTACTTGGGTAGGGTTAGGGTTAACCCTAAACCTATCCCTAACCCTAACCCTTACGTCATGACCTACACACTTGTGTTTGGATAACTCTACCCCTAATAATGATGATAACCCTATAGCTAACCAAATAACCCTATCTATAACCCACTAACCCTAACCCACTAACCCTAACCCTCCTCTATTGACTTACCTCATGACCTACCCACTTGGGTAGGGTTAACCCTAACCCTAACCCTATCCCTAACCCTTACCTCCTCTATTGACATATCTCATGTCCTCCACACTTGGGTAGTGTTAGGGCTAGCTCTAACCCTAACCTCCTCTATTGATATAACTTATGTCAAACCAACTTGGTTAGGGTTAGGGTTAACCCTAACCCTAACACTATCCCTATTCCTAAACCTAAGCTCCTCTATTGATATACCTTATGTCAAACCTACTTGGGTAGGGTTATGGTTAACCCTAAACCTATCCCTAACCCTAACCGTTAAGTCATGACCTTCCCACTTGGGTACATTTAACTCTAACCCTAACCCTAACCCTAAGCCACTAACCCTAACTCTAACCCTTTCACTCCTCTATTGACTTACCTCATGACTTACCCACTTGAGTCGGGTTAGGGTTAAGCCTAACCCTATCCCTAAACCTTACTTCCTCTATTGACATATTTCATGTCCTACCCACTTGGGTAGTGTTATGGTTATCTCTAACCATAACCCAAACCTCCTCTATTGATATACCTTATGTCAAACCCACTTGGGTAGGGTAAGGGTTATCCTAACCCTATCCATATTCCTAAACCTAAGCTCCTCTATTGATATACCTTATGCCAAACCCACTTGGGTAGGGTTAGGGTTAACCCTAAACCTATCCTAACCCTAACCCTTAAGTCATGACTTACCCACTTGGGTAGGGTTAACTCTAACCCTAACCATAACTCTGAAGCTAACCCACTAACCTAACCATAACCCACTAACCCTAACCTAACCCACTAACCTAACCCTCCCTATTGACTTACCTCACAACCTACCAACTTGGATATGGTTAGGGTTAACCCTAACTCTAACCTAACCCTCCTCTATTGGCATATCTCATGTGCTACCCACTTGGGTAGGGTTAGGGTTAACTCTAACCCTAACCTCCTCTATTGATTTACCTTATGTCAAACCCACTTGGGTAGGGTTAGGGTTAACCCTAACCCTATCCATATTCCTAAACCTAAGCTCCTCTATTGATATAGCTTATGCCAAACCTACTTGGGTAGGGTTAGGGTTAACCCTAAACCTATCCTAACCCTAACCCTTACGTCATGACCTACACACTTGGGTTATGGTTAACTCTACCCTAATCATAACGATAACCCTATAGCTAACCAAATAACCCTAACCATAACCTACTAACCTAACCCACTAACCCTAACCCTCCTCTATTGACTTACCTCATGACCTACCCACTTGGGTAGGGTTAGGGTTAGCTCTAACCCTAACCCTAACCTCCTCTATTGATATAACTTATGTCAAACCAACTTGGTTAGGGTTAGGGTTAACCTAACCCTATCCCTATTCCCACTTGAGTCCGGATAGGGTTAAACCTAACACTAACCCTATCCCTAACCCTTACTTCCTCTATTGACATATCTCATGTCAAACCCACTTGGGTAGTGTTAGGGTTATCTCTAACCCTAACCTCCTCTATTAATATACCTTATGTCAAACCCACTTGGGTAGGGTAAGGGTTATCCCTAACCCTATCCATATTCCTAAACCTAAGCTCCTCTATTGATATACCTTATGCCAAACCCACTTGGGTAGGGTTATGGTTAACCCTAAACCTATCCTAACCCTAACCCTTAAGTCATGACTTACCCACTTGGGTAGGGTTAACTCTAACCCTAACCCTAACCATAACTCTGAAGCTAACCCACTAACCTAACCATAACCCACTAACCCTAACCTAACCCACTAACCCTAACCCTCCCTATTGACTTACCTCACAACCTACCAACTTGGATATGGTTAGGGTTAACCCTAACTCTAACCCTAACCCTCCTCTATTGGCATATCTCATGTGCTACCCACTTGGGTAGGGTTAGGGTTAACTCTAACCCTAACCTCCTCTATTGATTTACCTTATGTCAAACCCACTTGGGTAGGGTTAGGGTTAACCCTAACCCTATCCATATTCCTAAACCTAAGCTCCTCTATTGATATAGCTTATGCCAAACCTACTTGGGTAGGGTTAGGGTTAACCCTAAACCTATCCTAACCCTAACCCTTACGTCATGACCTACACACTTGGGTATGGTTAACTCTACCCTAATCATAACGATAACCCTATAGCTAACCAAATAACCCTAACCATAACCTACTAACCCTAACCCACTAACCCTAACCCTCCTCTATTGACTTACCTCATGACCTACCCACTTGGGTAGGGTTAACCTAACCCTAACCCTATCCTAACCCTTACCTCCTCTATTGACATATCTCATGTCCTCCACACTTGGGTAGTGTTAGGGTTAGCTCTAACCCTAACCTCCTCTATTGATATAACTTATGTCAAACCAACTTGGTTAGGGTTAGGGTTAACCCTAACCCTAACCCTATCCTATTCCTAAACCTAAGCTCCTCTATTGATATACCTTATGTCAAACCTACTTGGGTAGGGTTATGGTTAACCCTAAACCTATCCCTAACCCTAACCCTTAAGTCATGACCTACCCACTTGGGTAGGGTTAACTCTAACCCTAACCCTAACCTAAGCCACTAACCTAACTCTAACCCTTTCACTCCTCTATTGACTTACCTCATGACTTACCCACTTGAGTCGGGTTAGGGTTAAGCCTAACCCTATCCTAAACCTTACTTCCTCTATTGACATATCTCATGTCCTACCCACTTGGGTAGTGTTAGGGTTATCTCTAACCCTAACCCTAACCTCCTCTATTAATATACCTTATGTCAAACCCACTTGGGAAGGGTAAGGGTTATCCCTAACCCTATCCATATTCCTAAACCTAAGCTCCTCTATTGATATACCTTATGCCAAACCCACTTGGGTAGGGTTAGGGTTAACCCTAAACCTATCCCTAACCCTAACCCTTAAGTCATGACTTACCCACTTGGGTAGGGTTAACTCTAACCCTAACCATAACTCTGAAGCTAACCCACTAACCCTAACCATAACCCACTAACCTAACCCTAACCCACTAACCTAACCCTCCCTAATGACTTACCTCACAACCTACCAACTTGGATATGGTTAGGGTTAACCCTAACTCTAACCCTAACCCTCCTCTATAGGCATATCTCATGTGCTACCCACTTGGGTAGGGTTAGGGTTAACTCTAACCCTAACCTCCTCTATTGATTTACCTTATGTCAAACCCAATTGGGTAGGGTTAGGGTTAACCCTAACCTTATCCATATTCCTAAACCTAAGCTCCTCTATTGATATAGCTTATGCCAAACCTACTTGGGTAGGGTTAGGGTTAGGGTTAGAGTTAAGGGTTAGAGTTAACCCTAACCTAACCTAATAACCCTAACCATAACCTACTAACCCTAAACGACTAACCCTAACCCTCCTCTATTGACTTACCTCATGACCTACCCACTTGGGTAGGGTTAGGGTTAGCTCTAACCCTAACCCTAACCTCCTCTATTGATATAACTTATGTCAAACCAACTTGGTTAGGGTTAACCCTAACCCTATCCCTATTCCCACTTGAGTCCGGATAGGGTTAAGCCTAACCCTAACCCTATCCCTAACCCTTACTTCCTCTATTGACATATCTCATGTGCTACCCACCTGGGTAGTGTTAGGGTTATCTCTAACCCTAACCCTAACCTCCTCTATTAATATACCTTATGTCAAACCCACTTGGGTAGGGTAAGGGTTATCCTAACCCTATCCATATTCCTAAACCTAAGCTCCTCTATTGATATACCTTATGTCAAATCTACTTGGGTAGGTTTATGGTTAACCCTAAAACTATCCCTAACCCTAACCCTTAAGTCATGACCTACCCACTTGGGTAGGGTTAACTCTAACCCTAACCCTATCCATAACTCTGAAGCTAACCCACTAACCCTAACCCTAACCCACTAACCCTAACCCTCCCTATTGACTTACCTCACAACCTACCAACTTGGATATGGTTAGGGTTAACCCTAACCCTATCCTAACCCTTACCTCCTCTATTGACATATCTCATGTCCTCCACACTTGGGTAGTGTTAGGGTTAGCTCAAACCCTAACCTCCTCTATTGATATAACTTATGTCAAACCAACTTGGTTAGGGTTAGGGTTAACCCTAACCCTAACCCTATCCCTATTCCTAAACCTAAGCTCCTCTATTGATATACCTAATGACAAACCTACTTGGGTAGGGTTATGGTTAACCCTAACCCTAACCCTAAGCCACTAACCCTAACTCTAACCCTTTCCCTCCTCTATTGACTTACCTCATGACTTACCCACTTGAGTTGGGTTAGGGTTAAGCCTAACACTAACCCTATCCCTAACCCTTACTTCCTCTATTGACATATCTCATGTCCTACCCACTTGGGTAGTGTTAGGGTTATCTCTAACCCTAACCCTAACCTCCTCTATTAATATACCTTATGTCAAACCCACTTGGGTAGGGTAAGGGTTATCCCTAACCCTATCCATATTCCTAAACATAAGCTCCTCTATTGATATACCTTATGTCAAACCTACTTGGGTAGGGTTATGGTTAACCCTAAACCTATCCCTAACCCTAACCCTTAAGTCATGACCTACCCACTTGGTTAGGGTTAACTCTAACCCTAACCCTAACCCTAAGCCACTAACCCTAACCCTAACCCTCCTCTATTGACTTACCTCATGACTTACCCACTTGAGTCCGGTTAGGGTTAAGCCTAACCCTAACCCTATCCCTAACCCTTACTTCCTCTATTGACATATCTCATGTCAAACCCACTTGGGTAGTGTTAGGGTTAGCTCTAACCCTAACCTCCTCTATTGATATAACTTATGTCAAACCAACTTGGGTAGGGTAAGGGTTATCCCTAACCATATCCATATTCCTAAACCTAAGCTCCTCGATTGATATACCTTATGCCAAACCCACTTGGGTAGGGTTATCCCTAAACCTATCCCTAACCCTAACCTTTAAGTCATGACTTACCCACTTGGGTAGGGTTAACTCTAACCCTAACCCTAACCATAACTCTGAAGCTAACCCACTAACCCTAAACACAACCAACTAACCCTAACCCTAACCCACTAACCCTAACCCTCCCCTATTGACATACCTCACAACCTACCAACTTGGATATGGTTAGGGTTAAACCTAACTCTAACACTAACCCTCCTCTATTGGCATATCTCATGTGCTACCCACTTGGGTAGGGTTAGGGTTATCCCTAACCCAAACCTCCTCTATTGATTTACCTTATGTCAAACCCACTTGGGTAGGGTTAGGGTTATCCCTAACCCTATCCATATTCCTAAACCTAAGCTCCTCTATTGATATACCTTATGCCAAACCCACTTGGGTAGGGTAAGGGTTATCCCTAACCCTATCCCTAACCCCAACCCTTAAGTCATGACTTACCCACTTGGGTAGGGTTAACTCTAACCCTAACCATAACTCTGAAGCTAACCCACTAACCCTAACCCTAACCCACTAACCCTAACCCTCCCCTATTGACATACCTCACAACCTACCAACTTGGATATGGTTAGGGTTAACCCTAACTCTAACCATCCTCTATTGGCATATCTCATGTGCTACCCACTTGGGTAGGGTTAGGGTTAACTCTAACCCAAACCTCCTCTATTGATTTACCTTATGTCAAACCCACTTGGGTAGGGTTAGGGTTAACCCTAACCCTATCCATATTCCTAAACCTAAGCTCCTCTATTGATATAGCTTATGCCAAACCTACTTGGGTAGGGTTAGGGTTAACCCTAAACCTATCCCTAACCCTAACCCTAACGTCATGACCTACACACTTGTGTTTGGATAACTCTACCCCTAATAATGATGATAACCCTATAGCTAACCAAATAACCCTATCTATAACCCACTAACCCTAACCCATTAACCCTAACCCTCCTCTATTGACTTACCTCATGACCTACCCACTTGGGTAGGGTTAACCCTAACCCTATCCCTAACCCTTACCTCCTCTATTGACATATCTCATGTCCTCCACACTTGGGTAGTGTTAGGGTTAGCTCTAACCCTAACCTCCTCTATTGATATAACTTATGTCAAACCAACTTGGTTAGGGTTAGGGTTAACCCTAACCCTAACCCTATCCCTATTCCTAAACCTAAGCTCCTCTATTGATATACCTTATGTCAAACCTACTTGGGTAGGGTTATGGTTAACCCTAAACCTATCCCTAACCCTAACCCTTAAGTCATGACCTTCCCACTTGGGTACGGTTAACTCTAACCCTAACCCTAACCCTAAGCCACTAACCCTAACTCTAACCCTTTCACTCCTCTATTGACTTACCTCATGACTTACCCACTTGAGTCGGGTTAGGGTTAAGCCTAACCCTATCCCTAAACCTTACTTCCTCTATTGACATATTTCATGTCCTACCCACTTGGGTAGTGTTAGGGTTATCTCTAACCATAACCCTAACCTCCTCTATTAATATACCTTATGTCAAACCCACTTGGGAAGGGTAAGGGTTATCCCTAACCCTATCCATATTCCTAAACCTAAGCTCCTCTATTGATATACCTTATGCCAAACCCACTTGGGTAGGGTTAGGGTTAACCCTAAACCTATCCCTAACCCTAACCCTTAAGTCATGACTTACCCACTTGGGTAGGGTTAACTCTAACCCTAACCATAACTCTGAAGCTAACCCACTAACCCTAACCATAACCCACTAACCCTAACCCTAATCCACTAACCCTAACCCTCCCCTAATGACTTACCTCACAACCTACCAACTTGGATATGGTTAGGGTTAACCCTAATTCTAACCCTAACCCTCCTCTATTGGCATATCTCATGTGCTACCCACTTGGGTAGGGTTAGGGTTAACTCTAACCCTAACCTCCTCTATTGATTTACCTTATGTCAAACCCAATTGGGTAGGGTTTGGGTTAACCCTAACCTTATCCATATTCCTAAACCTAAGCTCCTCTATTGATATAGCTTATGCCAAACCTACTTGGGTAGGGTTAGGGTTAGGGTTAGAGTTAAGGGTTAGAGTTAACCCTAACCCTAACCCTAATAACCCTAACCATAACCTACTAACCCTAAACGACTAACCCTAACTTCCTCTGGTTAACCCTAAACCTATCCCTAACCCTAACCCTTAAGTCATGACCTACCCACTTGGTTAGGATTAACTCTAACCCTAACCCTAACCCTAAGCCACTAACCCTAACTCTAACCCTTTCCCTCCTCTATTGACTTACCTCATGACTTACCCACTTGAGTCCGGTTAGGGTTAAGCCTAACCCTAACCCTAATAACCCTAACCATAACCTACTAACCCTAAACGACTAACCCTAACCCTCCTCTATTGACTTACCTCATGACCTACCCACTTGGGTAGGGTTAGGGTTAGCTCTAACCCTAACCCTAACCTCCTCTATTGATATAACTTATGTCAAACCAACTTGGTTAGGGTTAACCCTAACCCTATCCCTATTCCCACTTGAGTCCGGATAGGGTTAAGCCTAACCCTAACCCTATCCCTAACCCTTACTTCCTCTATTGACATATCTCATGTGCTACCCACCTGGGTAGTGTTAGGGTTATCTCTAACCCTAACCTAACCCTAACCTCCTCTATTAATATACCTTATGTCAAACCCACTTGGGTAGGGTAAGGGTTATCCATAACTCTATCCATATTCCTAAACCTAAGCTCCTCTATTGATATACCTTATGTCAAATCTACTTGGGTAGGTTTATGGTTAACCCTAAAACTATCCCTAACCCTAACCCTTAAGTCATGACCTACCCACTTGGGTAGGGTTAACTCTAACCCTAACCCTATCCATAACTCTGAAGCTAACCCACTAACCCTAACCCTAACCCACTAACCCTAACCCTCCCTATTGACTTACCTCATAACCTACCAACTTGGATATGGTTAGGGTTAACCCTAACCCTATCCCTAACCCTTACCTCCTCTATTGACATATCTCATGTCCTCCACACTTGGGTAGTGTTAGGGTTAGCTCAAACCCTAACCTCCTCTATTGATATAACTTATGTCAAACCAACTTGGTTAGGGTTAGGGTTAACCCTAACCCTAACCCTATCCCTATTCCTAAACCTAAGCTCCTCTATTGATATACCTAATGACAAACCTACTTGGGTAGGGTTATGGTTAACCCTAACCCTAACCCTAAGCCACTAACCCTAACTCTAACCCTTTCCCTCCTCTATTGACTTACCTCATGACTTACCCACTTGAGTTGGGTTAGGGTTAAGCCTAACCCTAACCCTATCCCTAACCCTTACTTCCTCTATTGACATATCTCATGTCCTACCCACTTGGGTAGTGTTAGGGTTATCTCTAACCCTAACCCTAACCTCCTCTATTAATATAGCTTATGCCAAAACTACTTGGGTAGAGTTAGGTTTAACCGTAAACCTATCCCTTACCCTAACCCTTACTTCATGACCTACACACTTGGGTATGGTTGACTCTACCCGAATCATAACGATAACCCTATAACTAACCAAATAACCCTAACCATAACCTACTAACCCTAACCCACTAACCCTAACCCTCCTCTATTGACTTACCTCATGACCTACCCACTTGGGTAGGGTTAGGGTTAACCCTAACCCTAACCCTATCCCTAACCCTTACCTCCTCTATTGACATATCTCATGTCCTCCACACTTGGGTAGTGTTAGGGTTAGCTCTAACCCTAGCCCTAACCTCCTCTATTGATATAACTTATGTCAAACCAACTTGGTTAGGGTTAGGGTTAACCCTAACCCTAACCCTATCCCTATTCCTAAACCTATGCTCCTCTATTGATATATCTTATGTGAAACCTACTTTGGTAGGGTTAGGGTTATCTATAACCCTAACCCTAATCTCCTCTATTAATATACCTTATGTCAAACCCACTTGGGTAGGGTAAACCTAACCCTAACCCTAACCCTAATCCTATCCATATTCCTAAACCTAAGCTCCTCTATTGATATACCTTATGCCAAACCCACTTGGGTAGGGTTAGGGTTAACCCTAAACCTATCCTCATTCCTAAACCTAAGCTCCTCTATTGATATAGCTTATGCCAAACCTACTTGGGTAGGGTTAGGGTTAACCCTAAACCTATCCCTAACCCTAACCCTTACGTCATGACCTGCACACTTGGGTATGGTTAACTCTACCCCTAATCATAACGATAACCCTATAGCTAACCAAATAACCCTAACCATAACCTACTAACCCTAACCCACTAACCCTAACCCTCCTCTATTGACTTACCTCATGACCTACCCACTTGGGTAGGGTTAGGGTTATGCCTAACCCTAACCCTATCCCTAACCCTTACTTCCTCTATTGACATATCTCATGTCCTACCCACTTGGGTAGTGTTAGGGTTATCTCTAACCCTAACCCTAACCTCCTCTATTAATATACCTTATGTCAAACCCACTTGGGTAGGGTAAGGGTTATCCCTAACCCTATCCATATTCCTAAACCTAAGCTCCTCTATTGATATACCTTATGTCAAACCTACTTGGGTAGGGTTATGGTTAACCCTAAACCTATCCCTAACCCTAACCCTTAAGTCATGACCTACCCACTTGGTTAGGATTAACTCTAACCCTAACCCTAACCCTAAGCCACTAACCCTAACTCTAACCCTTTCCCTCCTCTATTGACTTACCTCATGACTTACCCACTTGAGTCCGGTTAGGGTTAAGCCTAACCCTAACCCTAATAACCCTAACCATAACCTACTAACCCTAAACGACTAACCCTAACCCTCCTCTATTGACTTACCTCATGACCTACCCACTTGGGTAGGGTTAGGGTTAGCTCTAACCCTAACCCTAACCTCCTCTATTGATATAACTTATGTCAAACCAACTTGGTTAGGGTTAACCCTAACCCAATCCCTATTCCCACTTGAGTCCGGATAGGGTTAAGCCTAACCCTAACCCTATCCCTAACCCTTACTTCCTCTATTGACATATCTCATGTGCTACCCACCTGGGTAGTGTTAGGGTTATCTCTAACCCTAACCCTAACCCTAACCTCCTCTATTAATATACCTTATGTCAAACCCACTTGGGTAGGGTAAGGGTTATCCATAACTCTATCCATATTCCTAAACCTAAGCTCCTCTATTGATATACCTTATGTCAAATCTACTTGGGTAGGTTTATGGTTAACCCTAAAACTATCCCTAACCCTAACCCTTAAGTCATGACCTACCCACTTGGGTAGGGTTAACTCTAACCCTAACCCTATCCATAACTCTGAAGCTAACCCACTAACCCTAACCCTAACCCACTAACCCTAACCCTCCCCTATTGACTTACCTCACAACCTACCAACTTGGATATGGTTAGGGTTAACCCTAACCCTATCCCTAACCCTTACCTCCTCTATTGACATATCTCATGTCCTCCACACTTGGGTAGTGTTAGGGTTAGCTCAAACCCTAACCTCCTCTATTGATATAACTTATGTCAAACCAACTTGGTTAGGGTTAGGGTTAACCCTAACCCTAACCCTATCCCTATTCCTAAACCTAAGCTCCTCTATTGATATACCTAATGACAAACCTACTTGGGTAGGGTTATGGTTAACCCTAACCCTAACCCTAAGCCACTAACCCTAACTCTAACCCTTTCCCTCCTCTATTGACTTACCTCATGACTTACCCACTTGAGTTGGGTTAGGGTTAAGCCTAACCCTAACCCTATCCCTAACCCTTACTTCCTCTATTGACATATCTCATGTCCTACCCACTTGGGTAGTGTTAGGGTTATCTCTAACCCTAACCCTAACCTCCTCTATTAATATAGCTTATGCCAAAACTACTTGGGTAGAGTTAGGTTTAACCGTAAACCTATCCCTTACCCTAACCCTTACTTCATGACCTACACACTTGGGTATGGTTGACTCTACCCGAATCATAACGATAACCCTATAACTAACCAAATAACCCTAACCATAACCTACTAACCCTAACCCACTAACCCTAACCCTCCTCTATTGACTTACCTCATGACCTACCCACTTGGGTAGGGTTAGGGTTAACCCTAACCCTAACCCTATCCCTAACCCTTACCTCCTCTATTGACATATCTCATGTCCTCCACACTTGGGTAGTGTTAGGGTTAGCTCTAACCCTAGCCCTAACCTCCTCTATTGATATAACTTATGTCAAACCAACTTGGTTAGGGTTAGGGTTAACCCTAACCCTAACCCTATCCCTATTCCTAAACCTATGCTCCTCTATTGATATATCTTATGTGAAACCTACTTTGGTAGGGTTATGGTTAACCCTAAACCTATGACTAACCCTAACGCTTAAGTCATGACCTACCCACTTGGGTAGGGTTAACTCTAACCCTAACCCTAAGCCACTAACCCTAATTCTAACCCTTTCCCTCCTCTATTGACTTACATCATGACTTACCCACTTGAGTCCGGTTAGGGTTCAGCCTAACCCTAACCCTATCCCTAACCCTTACTTACTCTATTGACATATCTCATGTCCTACCCACTTGGTAGTGTTAGGGTTATATATAACCCTAACCCTAACCTCCTCTATTAATATACCTTATGTCAAAACCACTTGGGTAGTGTTAGGATTATCTATAACCCTAACCCTAATCTCCTCTATTAATATACCTTATGTCAAACCCACTTGGGTAGGGTAAACCTAACCCTAACCCTAACCCTAATCCTATCCATATTCCTAAACCTAAGCTCCTCTATTGATATACCTTATGCCAAACCCACTTGGGTAGGGTTAGGGTTAACCCTAAACCTATCCTCATTCCTAAACCTAAGCTCCTCTATTGATATAGCTTATGCCAAACCTACTTGGGTAGGGTTAGGGTTAACCCTAAACCTATCCCTAACCCTAACCCTACGTCATGACCTGCACACTTGGGTATGGTTAACTCTACCCCTAATCATAACGATAACCCTATAGCTAACCAAATAACCCTAACCATAACCTACTAACCCTAACCCACTAACCCTAACCCTCCTCAATTGACTTACCTCATGACCTACCCACTTGGGTAGGGTTAGGGTTATGCCTAACCCTAACCCTATCCCTAACCCTTACTTCCTCTATTGACATATCTCATGTCCTACCCACTTGGGTAGTGTTAGGGTTATCTCTAACCCTAACCCTAACCTCCTCTATTAATATACCTTATGTCAAACCCACTTGGGTAGGGTAAGGGTTATCCCTAACCCTATCCATATTCCTAAACCTAAGCTCCTCTATTGATATACCTTATGTCAAACCTACTTGGGTAGGGTTATGGTTAACCCTAAACCTATCCCTAACCCTAACCCTTAAGTCATGACCTACCCACTTGGTTAGGATTAACTCTAACCCTAACCCTAACCCTAAGCCACTAACCCTAACTCTAACCCTTTCCTCCTCTATTGACTTACCTCATGACTTACCCACTTGAGTCCGGTTAGGGTTAAGCCTAACCCTAACCCTATCCCTAACCCTTACTTACTCTATTGACATATCTCATGTCCTACCCACTTGGGTAGTGTTAGGGTTATCTATAACCCTAACCCTAACCTCCTCTATTAATATACCTTATATCAAACCCACTTGGGAAGGGTAAGGGTTATCCCTAACCCTATCCATATTCCTAAACCTAAGCTCCTCTATTGATATACCTTATGCCAAACCCACTTGGGTAGGGTTTGGGTTAACCCTAAACCTATCCCTAACCCTAACCCTTAAGTCATGACTTACCCACTTGGGTAGAGTTAACTCTAACCCTAACCATAACTCTGAAGCTAACCCACTAAACCTAACCATAACTCACTAACTCTAACCCACTAACCCTAACCCTCCCTATTGACTTACCTCACAACTTACCAACTTGGATATGGTTAGGGTTAACCCTAACTCTAACCCTAACCCTAACCCTCCTCTATTGGCATATCTCATATGCTACCCACTTGGATAGGGTTAGGGTTACCTCTAACCCTAACCTCCTCTATTGATTTACCTTATGTCAAACCCACTTGGGTAGGGTAAGAGTTATCCCTAACCCTATCCATATTCCTAAACCTAAGCTCCACTCTTGATATACCTTATGCCAAACCCACTTGGGTAGGGTTAGGGTTAACCCTAAACCTATCCCTAACCCTAACCCTTAAGTCATGACTTACCCACTTGGGTAGGGTTAACTCTATCCCTAACCATAACTCTGAAGCTAACCCACTAAACCTAACCATAACTCACTAACCCTAACCCTAACCCACTAACCCTAACCCTCCCTATTGACTTACCTCACAACTTACCAACTTGGATATTGTTAGGGTTAACCCTAACTCTAACCCTAACCCTAACCCTCCTCTATTGGCATATCTCATGTGCTACCCACTTAAGTAGGGTTAGGGTTAAATCTAACCCTAACCTCCTCTATTGATTTACCTTATGTCAAACCCACTTGGGTAGGGTTAGGGTTAACCCTAACCCTATCCTCATTCCTAAACCTAAGCTCCTCTATTGATATAGCTTATGCCAAACCTACTTGGGTAGGGTTAGGGTTAACCCTAAACCTATCCCTAACCATAACCCTTACGTCATGACCTACACACTTGGGTATGGTTAACTCTACCCCTAATCATAACGATAACCCTATAGCTAACCAAATAACCCTAACCATAACCTACTAACCCTAACCCACTAACCCTAACCCTCCTCTATTGACTTACCTCATGACCTACCCAATTGGGTAGGGTTAACTCTAACCCTAACCCTAACCCTAAGCCACTAACCCTAACTCTAACCCTTTCCCTCCTCTATTGACTTACCTCATGACTTACCCACTTGAGTCCGGTTAGGGTTATGCCTAACCCTAACACTATCCCTAACCCTTACTTACTCTATTGACATATCTCATGTCCTACCCACTTAGGTAGTGTTAGGGTTATCTATAACCCTAACCCTAACCTCCTCTATTAATATACCTTATGTCAAACCCACTTAGGTAGGTTAAGGGTTATCCCTAACCCTATCCATATTCCTAAACCTAAGCTCCTCTATTGATATACCTTATGCCAAACCCACTTGGGTAGGGTTAGGTTAACCCTAAACCTATCCCTAACCCTAACCCTTAAGTCATGACTTACCCACTTGGGTAGGGTTAACTCTAACCCTAACCAAAACTCTGAAGCTAACCCACTAAACCTAACCATAACTAACTAACCCTAACCCTAACCCACTAACCCTTACCCTCCCCTATTGACTTACCTCACAACTTACCAACTTGGATATGGTTAGGGTTAACCCTAACTCTAACCCTAACCCTAACCCTCCTCTATTGGCATATCTCATGTGCTACCCACTTGGGTAGGGTTAGGGTTAACTCTAACCCTAACCTCCTCTATTGATTTACCTTATGTCAAACACACTTGGGTAGGGTTAGGGTTAACCCTAACCCTATCCTCATTCCTAAACCTAAGCTCCTCTATTGATATAGCTTATGCCAAACCTACTTGGGTAGGGTTAGGGTTAACCCTAAACCTATCCCTAACCCTAACCCTTACGTCATGACCTACACACTTGGGTATGGTTAACTCTACCCCTAATCATAACGATAACCCTATAGCTAACCAAATAACACTAAACATAACCTACTAACCCTAACCCACTAACCCTAACCCTCCTCTATTGACTTACCTCATGACCTACCCACTTGGGTAGGGTTAGGGTTAACCCTAACCCTATCCCTAACCCTTACCTCCTCTATTGACATATCTCATGTCCTCCACACTTGGGTAGTGTTAGGGTTAGCTCTAACCCTAGCCCTAACCTCCTCTATTGATATAACTTATGTCAAACCAACTTGGTTAGGGTTAGGGTTAACCCTAACCCTAACCCTAACCCTATCCCTATTCCTAAACCTATGCTCCTCTATTGATATACCTTATGTCAAACCTACTTTGGTAGGGTTATGGTTAACCCTAACCCTATCCCTAACCCTTACTTCCTCTATTGACATATCTCATGTCCTACCCACTTGGGTAGTGTTAGGGTTATCTATAACCCTAACCCTAACCTCCTCTATTAATATACCTTATGTCAAACCCACTTGGGTAGGGTAAGGGTTATCCCTAACCCTATCCATATTCCTAAACCTAAGCTCCTCTATTGATATACCTTATGCCAAACCCACTTGGGTAGGGTTAGGGTTAACCCTAAACCTATCCCTAACCCTAACCCTAACCCTTAAGTCATGACTTACCCACTTGGGTAGGGTTAACTCTAACCCTAACCATAACTCTGAAGCTAACCCACTAAACCTAACCATAACTCACTAACCCTAACCCTAACCCACTAACCCTAACCCTCCCCTTTTGACTTACCTCACAACTTACCAACTTGGATATGGTTAGGGTTAACAATAACTCTAACCCTAACCCTAACCCTCCTCTATTGGCATATCTCATGTGCTACCCACTTGGGTAGGGTTAGGGTTAACTCTAACCCTAACCTCCTCTATTGATTTACCTTATGTCAAACCCACTTGGGTAGGGTTAGGGTTAACCCTAACCCTATCCTCATTCCTAAACCTAAGCTCCTCTATTGATATAGCTTATGCCAAACCTACTTGGGTAGGGTTAGGGTTAACCCTAAACCTATCCCTAACCCTAACCCTTACGTCATGACCTACACACTTGGGTATGGTTAACTCTACCCCTAATCATAACGATAACCCTATAGCTAACCAAATAACCCTAACCATAACCTACTAACCCTAACCCACTAACCCTAACCCTCCTCTATTGACTTACCTCATGACCTAACCACTTGGGAAGGGTGAGGGTTATCTATAACCCTAACCCTAACCTCCTATATTAATATACCTTATGTCAAACCCACTTGGGTAGGGTAAGGGTTATCCCTAACCCTATATATATTCCTAAACCTAAGCTCCTCTATTGATATACCTTATGCCAAACCCACTTGGGTAGGGTTAGGGTTAACCCTAAACCTATCCCTTACCCTAACCCTAACCCTTAAGTCATGACTTACCCACTTGGGTAGGGTTAACTCTATCCCTAACCATAACTCTGAAGCTAACCCACTAAACCTAACCATAACTCACTAACCCTAACCCTAACCCACTAACCCTAACCCTCCCTATTGACTTACCTCACAACTTACCAACTTGGATATGGTTAGGGTTAACCCTAACTCTAACCCTAACCCTAACCCTCCTCTATTGGCATATCTCATGTGCTACCCACTTGGGTAGGGTTAGGGTTAACTCTAACCCTAACCTCCTCTATTGATTTACCTTATGTCAAACCCACTTGGGTAGGGTTAGGTTAACCCTAACCCTATCCATATTCCTAAACCTAATCTCCTCTATTAATATAGCTTATGCCAAACCTACTTGGGTAGGGTTAGGGTTAACCCTAAACCTATCCCTAACCCTTACGTCATGACCTACACACTTGGGTATGGTTAACTCTACCCCTAATCTTAACTATAACCCTATAGCATATCAAATAACCCTAACCATAACCTACTAACCCTAACCCACTAACCCTAACCCTCCTCTATTGACTTACCTCATGACCTACCCACTTGGGTAGGGTTAGAGTTAACCCTAACCCTAACCCTATCCCTAACCCTTACCTCCTCTATTGAAAAATCTCATGTCCTCCACACTTGGGTAGTGTTAGGGTTAGCTCTAACCCTAGCCCTAACCTCCTCTATTGATATAACTTATGTCAAACCAACTTGGTTAGGGTTAGGGTTAACCCTAACCCTATCCCTATTCCTAAACCTAAGCTCCTCTATTGATATACCTAATGTCAAACCTACTTGGGTAGGGTTATGGTTAACCCTAACCCTAACCCTAAGCCACTAACCCTAACTCTAACCCTTTCCCTCCTCTATTGACTTACCTCATGACTTACCCACTTGAGTTGGGTTAGGGTTAAGCCTAACCCTAACCCTATCCCTAACCCTTGCTTCCTCTATTGACATATCTCATGTCCTACCCACTTGGGTAGTGTTAGGGTTATCTCTAACCCTAACCCTAACCTCCTCTATTAATATAGCTTATGCCAAACCTACATGGGTAGGGTTAGGGTTAACCGTAAACCTATCCCTTACCCTAACCCTTACGTCATGACCTACACACTTGGGTATGGTTAACTCTACCCCTAATCTTAACGATAACCCTATAGCATATCAAATAACCCTAACCATAACCTACTAACCCTAACCCACTAACCCTAACCCTCCTCTATTGACTTACCTCATGACCTACCCACTTGGGTAGGGTTAGAGTTAACCCTAACCCTAACCCTATCCCTAACCCTTACCTCCTCTATTGACAAATCTCATGTCCTCCACACTTGGGTAGTGTTAGGGTTAGCTCTAACCCTAGCCCTAACCTCCTCTATTGATATAACTTATGTCAAACCAACTTGGTTAGGGTTAGGGTTAACCCTAACCCTATCCCTATTCCTAAACCTAAGCTCCTCTATTGATATACCTAATGTCAAACCTACTTGGGTAGGGTTATGGTTAACCCTAACCCTAACCCTAAGCCACTAACCCTAACTCTAACCCTTTCCCTCCTCTATTGACTTACCTCATGACTTACCCACTTGAGTTGGGTTAGGGTTAAGCCTAACCCTAACCCTATCCCTAACCCTTGCTTCCTCTATTGACATATCTCATGTCCTACCCACTTGGGTAGTGTTAGGGTTATCTCTAACCCTAACCCTAACCTCCTCTATTAATATAGCTTATGCCAAACCTACATGGGTAGGGTTAGGGTTAACCGTAAACCTATCCCTTACCCTAACCCTTACTTCATGACCTACACACTTGGGTATGGTTAACTCTACCCCTAATCATAACGATAACCCTATAGCTAACCAAATAACCCTAACCATAACCTACTAACCCTAACGCACTAACGCTAACCCTCCTCTATTGACTTACCTCATGACCTACCCACTTGGGTAGGGTTAGGGTTAACTCTAACCCTAACCCTAACCCTAACCTCCTCTATTGATATAACTTATGTCAAACCAACTTGGTTAGGGTTAGGGTTAACCATAACGCTAACCCTATCCCTATTCCTAAACCTATGCTCCTCTATTGATATACCTTATGTCAAACCTACTTTGGTAGGGTTATGGTTAACCCTAAACCTATCCCTAACCCCAACGCTAAAGTCATGACCTACCCACTTGGGTAGGGTTAACTCTAACCCTAACCCTAAGCCACTAACCCTAACTCTAACCCTTTCCCTCCTCTATTGACTTACCTCATGACTTACCCACTTGAGTACGGTTAGGATTAAGCCTAACCCTAACCCTATCCCTAACCCTTACTTCCTCTATTGACATATCTCATGTCCTACCCACTTGGGTAGTGTTAGGGTTATCTATTACCCTAACCCTAACCTCCTCTATTAATATACCTTATGTCAAACCCACTTGGGTAGGGTAAGGGTTATCCCTAACCCTATCCATATTCCTAAACCTAAGCTCCTCTATTGATATACCTTATGCCAAACCCATTTGGGTAGGGTTAGGGTTAACCCTAAACCTATCCCTAACCCTAACCCTTAAGTCATGACTTACCCACTTGGGTAGGGTTAACTCTAACCCTAACCATAACTCTGAAGCTAACCCACTAAACCTAACCATAACTCACTAAACCTAACCCTACCCACTAACCCTAACCCTCCCTATTGACTTACCTCACAACCTACCAACTTGGATATGGTTAGGGTTAACCTAACTCTAACCCTAACCCTAACCCTCCTCTATTGGCATATCTCATGTGCTACCCACTTGGGTAGGGTTAGGGTTAACTCTAACCCTAACCTCCTCTATTGATTTACCTTATATCAAACCCACTTGGGTAGGGTTAGGGTTAACCCTAACCCTATCCTCATTCCTAAACCTAAGCTCCTCTATTGATATAGCTTATGCCAAACCTACTTGGGTAGGGTTAGGGTTAACCCTAAACCTATCCCTAACCCTAACCCTTACGTCATGACCTACACACTTGGGTATGGTTAACTCTACCCCTAATAATAACGATAACCCTATAGCATACCAAATAACCCTTACCATAACCTACTAACTGTAACCCACTAACCCTAACCCTCCTCTATTGACTTACCTCATGACCTACCCACTTGGGTAGGGTTTGGGTTAACCCTAACCCTAACGCTATCCCTAACCCTTACCTCCTCTATTGACATATCTCTTGTCCTCCACACTTGGGTAGTGTTAGGGTTAGCGCTAACCCTAGCCCTAACCTCCTCTATTGGTATAACTTATGTCAAACCAACTTGGTTAGGGATAGGTTAGCCCTAACCCTAACCCTAACCCTAACCCTATCCCTATTCCTAAACCTAAGCTCCTCTATTGATATACCTTATGTCAAACCTACTTGGGTAGAGTTATGGTTAACCCTAAACCTATCCCTAACCCTAACCCTTAAGTCATGACCTACCCACTTGGTTAGGGTTAACTCTAAACCTAACCCTAACCCTAAGCCACTAACCCTAACTCTAACCCTTTCCCTCCTCTATTGACTTACTTCATGACTTACCCACTTGAGTCCGGTTAGGGATAAGCCTAACCCTAAACCTATCCCTAACCCTTACTTACTCTATTGACATATCTCATGTCCTACCCACTTAGTACTGTTAGGGTTATCTATAACCCAAACCTAACCT
>JAKVIS010001759.1:0-28759 GCA_033119425.1 Bufotes viridis
GTGTCAGGTATAAAGAACCGTGCAGAGGCCCAAGATCCTGCTATAGCGCGTGAAGAAGCTTCTTTTACACCGTCGTCAGCTGATCTCCCACATAGATGTTTACAGAACCTAGTCTTATTAAAAATGCATATAAAAAGTAGAAGCCCTCCCGACAGAGTGGAAGGGTGTCAGCAGTGAAGTTTGTGTTGACATCGCTGATTATTTTAGTCTTTCTCGATCCGTGAGAACAATAACCCCCAAAAGTCAGATCCTGTCTGTTGAGGATCCGTCTTCACAGGAGTGGAATCCCAAAACAGAGAAGAGCACGCTGAATGGAAGATTTCATGTCTTCTGTGTTTTGTGTAACCACTCCCACTTATGTCTACTCAAATCACTAAGCCAATTCTGATGGGGGCGTCACAGGCCTTATAGCTGCTAAAGCAATAAGACACGGATTCATTGTGTCTCATTCATGCCTTCCCTTCTGATAGATCAGAAGAAGGGTCAAATAAATGATGAAGTCAACCAGGCCAAAAAGGCAAAATATTGGCCCAGTCATGGAGTGGGAGAATGGTAACAGCATGAGAGTCCACAGAGTGGCCCAATGACATAGTGTGGAGGTGGCAGAAGCATCAGGAGACCACAAAGTGGCAAGGCGACATAGTGTGAGGTGGCATGAGCATCAGGAGCACCACAGAGTGGCAAGGTGACAGTGTGGAGGTAGCAGCATATCAGGAGACCATAGAGTAGCACAATGACAGAGTGTGGAGGTGGCAGCAGCAGCATCAGGAGACCACAGAGTGGCAAGGTGACATAGTATGGAGGTGGCAGCAGCAGCAGCTTGAGGGAGACCACTGAGTGGCACACAATAACAGAGTGTGGAGGTGGCAGCAGCAGCATGAGGATGCCACAAGGTGACAAGGTGACATAGTATTGAGGTAGAATCAGCATCAGGAGACCACAGAGTGGCAAGGTGACATAGTGTGGAGGTAGCAGCAGCATCAGGAGACCACAGATTGGCAAGGTGACATAGTGTGGCGGTGTCAGTAGCATCATGAGACCACAGAGTGGCAAGGTGACGTAGTGTGGGGGTGGCAGCAGCAGCATGAGGAGGCCACAGAGTGGCACAATGACAGAGTGTGGAGGTGGCAGCAGCAGCATAAGGAGGCCACAGGGTGGCAAGGTGATATAGTGTTGAGGTAGCAGCAGCAGCATGAGGAGGCCACAGAGTGGCAAGGTGACATTGTGCTGAGGTAGCAGCAGCATCAGGAGACCGCATAGTGGCAAGATGACATAGTGGTCTCCTTATGCTGCGGTTACCTCCACACTATGTCACCTTGACATGCGCGAGGATGGACGATGGCACAGATAGGCAGCAGCCAACTGACTACATAGAATGTCTTTATAGTAGTTCAGTTTGTCCTCCCTCTCAGTGGGTGTAAAAAGGGCCCCATTTTGGACCGGTAGCGAGGGTCTAACATGGTGGAGAGCCAGTAGTCATCAATCTGCCGAATGGTGACAATTCGGCTGTCACTATGTAAGCAAGTGAGCATGCCTCAGCCCATTTGCACAAGTGACTCAGAATTACTTCCTGCCTCCATCTGCACTGCATACTGCCACAGTGTTTCTGGGTCATCAGCCTCCTCTTCCTCATCTCCCTCATCTCCCTCTTGCTCCTCCTGCTCCTCCTCTCATGTCACCTGTGTAGAAAACCACCCATTTCTCTACAAATTGCTTGTGCTCCAACGTCCTCCTCCTCCTCCTTCTGTTCACGTCTCCAGTCCCCTGACCAGCCAGATTTACTCAGCATCTTTTCCAGGATATGAATCAGTGCAATGACGTTTTTCATCCCGTAGTCCTGGCGGGCGACTGACAAATAAAGTGGCCTCCTCAAATGACACGAGCAAATGGCAGGTGTCACGCATGAGCTGCCACTGGCTAACATCAAAGTTACACAGGGAGTACCTCTATCCGCCTGTATCATCAAGAAATCATTTATGGCCTTTCTCTGTTCAAATAATCGGTCCAACATATGGAGGGTGGAATTACAACGGGTGAAAACATCGCATATCAGCCTATGTTGGGGGACGCTGTTCTGCCACTGTAGCTCAAGGAGGGTATGCTTGGCGGTGTACAAGTGGCTAAAGTGCATGCAAGGTTTTCTGGCCATTTTTAGGATGTCTTGCAGGTAGGTGGAAGCTCAAGAGCGAAACCGGGTCGGGCTAACGAAAGACGCTGGGATCTTGTTTTATGTGATTTTAAAAAGACATTGTTTGTGAGTACATGTCTAAATAAATTGTTTTATTGCATATACGGACCCTCACTATGGTAGGAGCATTTGTTTCCTACAGGTCGGCATTTTAAAGAAATAACCTTCCCGAGAGAGACGAGACAGCTGTGATTGTGTTAGTGTTGTCCGTACACATTTGATCCCTGTGAGTAGAATGGAAAGAAAAGTGGCCAATTGATATACGGATCTTCACTATTTTTATTTCCCTAATTAATTGCAGGATACCTTTGAGTAGCGGATATCTGCAGACCTTGAACTCCTTAGGAAAAGGACAATAAGGAGAAACTGCTTTGTGATTCTCTGCCACCATGCGCGGTCTCGATCTGAACTTTTTATGAATCTACAGGTGTGAAGAGTGTCCACAACACTACAAAGACCTGCTGCGATCTAGAACATTTACCGACTGGTGATATAAACTTTTTTTCTCATGTCTACTTTCATAGCTATCAATGGCTGTAACTTCTTCTGCACAGGTGATGGACAGATGGACAGTAGTGTTACAGGTTCAACGCCTGCACAGAGAAGGATACAGCCAGGGACAGCCAAGATAGCGGACATATGAGTAAAGCACATGACCACCGCCATTTTGCTTCTGGTTTAATCCGCTACAGGACCGCCTAACGCAGGGATGCGTCCTGCGGGCGGTCCTGTAGCCTCTGAGACGACGCATCGGCGCGTCATCTGGTGAGAGCCGAGACTTCCTGTGAACGCGCGCACGTGCGTGCGCGCGTTTACAGTGAAGCGTGCCTCGACAGTTCGGCTACAGACTGCCAGCGATGATCCATCGCTGGCAGGCTGTAGATGCGAATTAAATCGATCAAACAGCTATATCAGACGCTGTTTTGTGAACAGTGTCTGATATAGCTGCTACCTGGTCCTTTGGTGGTCCCATTTGCTGGGATCGACCACCAGAGGACCAGGTAACACTGTAAAGTTGCACCAAACACTACACTAACCCCCCACCCCTCACATATTAACCCCTTGATCGCCCCATCTAGACCCCTGATCACCCCCCTGTCATTGATCACACCCTTGTAAGGCTCCATTCAGACGTCCATATGTGTTTTTGCGGATCCGTTGATTCTGTCCCCATAGAAATGAATGGGTCCACAATTCCGTTCCAGCAAACAGAATTTCGGACGTGTGAATGGGGCATAAGGGTCCCTTATCACCGCCAATTAGTTAGCTACTTGTTAGGTAGCTAGCGCCCATCCCACCGCACCGCAGTCACTGATTTTGGCAGAGATTTTTTCATCCACATTGATCGATGCGAATGAAAAATCTGTGCCGTTCATTTTTATTTTTTTCAGCACAGAGGCTAAACGGAAAAAAATCTCATTACCCGTATGCTCAATATAAGGAGAATCGCAGAAACTCCTAATGCTGGCCATACGTGTAATGATTACGGAGACCCTCAAATGCCAGGACAGTATAAATACCCCACATGTGACCCCATTTTAGAAAGAAGACACCCCAAGGTATTCCGTGAGGGGTATGGCGAGTTCATGCAAAATTTTATTTTTGTCACAAGTTAGTGGAATATGAGACTGTAAAAAAAAAAAAAAAAAATCAATTTCCGCTAACTTGTGCCAATTTTTTTTTTTCTGTGAACTCGCCATGCCCCTCACGGAATACCTTGGGGTGACTTCTTTCCACAATGGGGTCACTTGGGGTGACTTCTTTCCACAGTGGGGTTTTTATACTGTCCTGGCATTTTAGGGGCCCTAAAGCGTGAGCATCCAAATGCGTAAAATGGCCTGTGAAATCCTAAAGGTACTCATTGGTTTTAGGGCCCCTTTGCGCAACTTGGCTGCAAAAAGTGTAAACCCACCCCACAAATGACCCCATTTCGGAAAGTAGACACCTCGAGGTATTCACTGAGGGGCATAGTGAGTCCGTCTGAGATTTTTATTTTTTTTTGCCAGAAGTTAGCAGAAATTGAAACTTTTTTTTCTCAGAAAGTGTCATTTTCCGCTAACTTGTGAAAAAATGAAATGATACATGAACTCACCATGCCCCTCCGCGAATACTTTGGGGTGTCTTCTTTCTAAAATGGTGTCATTTGGGGGTATTTATACTATCCTGACATTCTAGCACCTGAAGAAACATGACAGGTGCTCAGAAAGTCAGAGCTGCTTCAAAATGCCGAAATTCACTTTTTTGCACCATAGTTTGTAAACGCTATAACTTTTACCCAAACCAATAAATATACACTTATTGGACTTTTTTATCAAAGACATGTAGAACAATAAATTTAGAGAAAAATTTATATAGAAATGTAGTTTTTAAAAAAAATTTACAACAGAAAGTGAAAAATGTCAATTTTTTGCAAAAATGTCGTTAAATTTGTATTAATGGCAAAAGTAAAAATGTCAGCAACAATGAAATACCACCAAATGAAAGCTCTATTAGTGAGAAGAAAAGGAGGTAAAATTCATTTGGGTGGTAAGTTGCATGACGGAGCAATAAACGGTGAAAGTAGTGTAGTGCGGAATTGTAAAAAGTGGCCCGGTCATTAAGGGTGTTTAAGCTAGGGGGGCTGAAGCGGTTAAAATAGAACAAAATATCCCGAGAATAGTTATATATTACATGTAGTAAAGTTTCAGTTACCGGTAATTTTTTTGTTTTAATTCTTGTTCTTCGATGAGCAATAGATACAACTTTCATTGAAATCACATTTATCTGCTGCCAGCATGGGATTAACTCCTGTTTTTACTGTCTGATATTGAAAGTGTGAGTTCAGACATTACCAGCACATGGTGAAAGCCCTGTTTTCTTTGCTAGTTTCTACTGAACATAGAGTCTAGCCAGGGGCGTAGCTATAGGGGGTGCAGAGGTAGCAGTTGCTACCGGGCCCTGCAGCCCTTGTGATGCATAAGAAGACACTGGTATTATAGAAAGTTCATGCTGGTCAAGTTACACCTCTGGCTGGAGGGAAGGAGTTAGGTCAAGAATTTGGCATGAGGGGGTGAAGTTTCAATTTTTGCTTTAGGCAGCCCGAAGGCTATGTGCTTCCCAGCCCCTGGCCACAAAGCACTGAGGTGAGAAGGCCCAAGCTGAACTCTTGCACCAGGGCCCATGAGCCTTTAGCTACGTCCCTGAGTCTAGCGGTATTTAGATAATGGTGGATCACGGTGGTCTTGGTACTGTCTCAATCTCTGACCACAGTTATAGGCAGGGGTGGCATGGTTTCCACCTGTCATTGGTAGAGGAACACACTTGTAGAAAACACATAGCTTTTTCCAGTCATGGAACACTGTCAGTCTGGATCTGTGTTGCAACTGCTCAGCTGAATTCTCAGAGTCACTTCTTTTCGGTGGTAAACTCTGTCCACTCCACAGATCTCATCTTGATCTATGTGGTATAGTCAGTCCCATGTGCCACAATAGTGATGAGCAGCATAGACAATATTCATTTTCCCAATAATTTTGCAAATTTCTGGCCTAATATTTGCCATAAATTTTCAAATCCTAGAATTCGTGATCTCCAGTCATTATTTTCTTGATTGTGAAAATCAGCAATGTAATATGCACGTATTGCGGGCGCAATACAGGCGTTGCTCACTTTTGCTAAATTTTTCAAGCTGCTAGACACTAATCTCTATCACAGCACAGTAATTTCTATCACACTACCTAACACCCTGCACTGGAACCGGCTACACTATATCACTATCTACCCTACACTGACTTACTCCCACTAACTATCTGTATTATATATGTGAGCTAACTATCTAATGTAATTGAATAAGGATCCAGATTACTCAGCAAAGCACAGAGCACAGCAATGACACTGCTCTCTCTCTCTCTCTCTCTCACTCAGAACTGCAAACAACAGCAGAAAATAGCTGCTGGGGAGTTTCCTGTATAGTAAGTGGTAGGCAACTTTCCTATTGGTTGCCAGGGATGTTGCTAAGCTCAGACAAAGATATTGCAGCCTTCTTATTGGCCCACAAGCAAGATGCAGTGAGGGTACTGATGGAAAAAAAAATAGAATATTAGCGATTATGAAGATATAGCACTATATTCTAGATCTTTGTGAATTCTCGAAGTGCCGATATTCGCAATGAAAATTTGCGTTTAGAATATTCGCGATCAACACTATGCTACATGTCTTGCACCTGACAGGCTCTCCTTACTCTCTCAGTGCACACTCTATATTTCTCAAGGCATGCCTTGAATAGTATGGAGCCTGTACAGTGCCATGCTATTGCGTCCATGCATATGACCAGGGCCCTCACCAGCCCACTGTGCAAACATCATAGGAATTTTTAAAGGCATAGTTCCTGCAAAATAAAAATATGTTAACAAGACATTGACATAATATATAAGAACAATATGAATGTCCAGTCAGCATAAATGGTGCATCATACAGTTAAATTGCATAGCAATAAGCGGATCGGTTCAAGAGCACTAGTGTGTAAGGAGCACTGGTTAAAGCTTATGTGAAGCACCTATTACCACATTGTGAGGTTATGTGGTGGTCATGCTGTGGTTAGGGAATGCCTTATGGTGTTACTGCATGTATATTCATGTTTTTCACGGTGCTTTTTAAACTCCAGAGTTGAACTGGCCCACCAGAGAACTCGAGGATTCTCTGGTGGGCCCAGACTCGGATACCAAGTGGGAGATGAGGTTTAACACTGACAAATGTAAAGTTATGCACATGGGAAGGAATACTGCAAGTCACCCGTACATACTAAATGGTAAAACACTCGGTAACACTGACATGGAAAAAGATCTAGGAATTTTTATTTTTTTTAAAGTTCTTTTTATTATTTTATAATAATGATCAGTACAATAAACAGTATTGTAGGTATACAAGAAGAATCAGCATATAACATACCAGAGGAGAAATATCAATAGCGACAAATAGGCAATACAGAAATAATAAGCGAGCAAGAGGAAACAGTACCAAATATGATATCAGTGCAGTAAATCTACTCTGGATAATAGAACAATATATCTAAGATCATGTATACATTAGTATATAAGTAAAAACATATAAACGAGAGACATCATACAAAGGAGGGGAGGGTCAGGGGGGGAGGAGCAGTAGAGGAGAGAGAGGGGGAGGGGAAGGTCGCAGGGGGGGGATGGGGGGGGGAGCCTGTCGAGAAATTGTTGAATAAGTGTCTTAAGTTATTGTGAGTGAGTGCCATAATGTCTAAAGGTCGCCCAAGGAGCCCAAATCTCATGGAATGCCTTATGTGTTTTTGTCTCCCACCTGGCAAGCTCTTCCAGACGATAGGATTTTCAATAAACAGCAAACTAAGCTGCAAAAACCAGTGTCAGGCAGCTGCTGCAAAGGCCAATAAGATAATGGGCTGCATCAAAAGGGGCATAGACGCCCGTGATGAGAACATAGTCCTACCACTTTACAAATCGCTAGTCAGACCACACATGGAGTACTGTGTACAGTTCTGGGCTCCTGTGAACAAGGCAGACATAGCAGAGCTGGAGAGGGTTTAGAGGAGGGCAACTAAAGTAATAACTGGAATGGGGCAACTACAGTACCCTGAAAGATTATCAAAATTAGGGTTATTTACTTTAGAAAAAGACGACTGAGGGGAGATCTAATAACTATGTATAAATATATCAGGGGTCAGTACAGAGATCTCTCCCATCATCTATTTATCCCCAGGACTGTCACTGTGACGAGGGGTCATCTTCTGCATCTGGAGGAAAGAAGGTTTGTACACAAACATAGAAGAGAATTCTTTGCGGTCAGAGCAGTGAGACTATGGAACTCTCTGCCTGAGGAGGTGGTGATGGTGAGTACAATAAAGGAATTCAAGAGGGGCCTGGATGTATTTCTGGAGTGTAATAATATTACAGGCTATAGCTACTAGAGATGGGTCGTTGATCCAGGTAGTACTTCTGATTGCCTGAATGGAGTCCGGAAGTTTTTTTTTTTGCCTTCCTCTGGATCAACTAGCAGGATGACAGGCCGAACTGGATGCACAGATGTCTTTTTCGGCCTTATGTACTATGTTACTATGTTACTATGTTACCATAGTGGGCCCCAAAAAGAATTTCCTCTGGTTGGCCCAAGGAACCTCGGTCCAACCCTGTTTACCGCGATCGTTTATAGACTGTTGTTTGAACTGTTGTGAATTTTCGTGGGTCAATAGAATTGTGATTAACTTCAAATAGTCAAATGTGGTAAAATAAGTTAAACAAATACCACAATTGGCTGATCAAGTGTATAGCCAATGCAGTCAGTAGCCACAAACGGGTGGGCATATATTAAGTGTGGTCGACAACACATACAACAGTACCGCAAGTGGTGTCTTGGACATTTAACTACACCATTTAGCTTCTAGCCTTCTTCCTGCCTTAGGCAAAAAGTAAAAGGAGAAATGGAGAAAGTGAGAGAAAACAAGTGACTTCAATGTGAGGCGCTACCTCCAGAGAACAGTCAGGATACAGTGTAGGTCCAGGAGTTGCTTCTATTAGTTAAACTGTAACGCATTTCATGTCCAAATCGGACCCTTTGTTGGGCATTTAACATAATGTCCTCTGGATGTAGCGCCACATATTGAAGTCCCTGTTCTCTCTCGCCATACCTCTGTATCTATTCAAATTAGATATGGGAAATTGCATTGCATATATCTGCTAAAATTCGGCCCCTTGCAGTCATGAAAAGTTATCACCCATCACTGATAATGTTCCCCTCATTGTACACTCTCTACTTAGCCAGGCTCTAAAACATATGTTTACGGTAACAAAGTCAGAATAGTTCTGAGACTAAGAAATAAAAAGACTACTTAATTTCGAAGTGCTAAACAATTGACATCTTTAAAATATTACATTGACACAAATTTTTTCGGCTATAAAGAATTTAATCCAAGTCAATTTGGTTTACAGCACCATCATTTGCATATAACTTGACTGATCATATAAATCTGCCTTATCATGCCACAATAATTCTTGGTTCTAAAATAAATCTGACAATTATCATAAATTTGAATATCCAGATACGGAACCATCAGGTTTTCCGTTAATCCGACCCACAAAAGAAATGGGTAAAACTAATTTTGTGTAGATATTTAATAACGTCCAAACATTTTAATAATTGCCTGTCAGAGTGAGCGGCCTAACAAATCACTGCCATTACCTCCTACAGTGATATTTAATCTTTGAAAATTTCAATTGTGAAATACTCTATAAATAAGAGGCTCACTATTGCCCTTCGGTTCTTTAAAAATCTGGAGGCTGAGTTGCCTTATTTTGGAAGAGATTGAGTTAACATGTTTGGAGAAATCAACAGACTGTGAATGTGGCCCTTAAGGGTAGATTCTTCATTAAATTGACAATATAACTCTGTCTTTCCAGGGAGAAGGGGACATTAGGTTGAACTCCTTTGTACTAGCAAAAGGTAATCGCTGCCCGAGGAAAGACATTACAATCAGCACATTTTGTAGAGACAGAAAATATCCTGTAAAATATTTCTTTAACAGGAAATTCCTTAACCCTGGTGCCAGTTAATTACTTAAGGATATATATTTTGCTCTGTAGCTATGTTCATCTACAATGGAGATCCACAGATTATTTTTGATCAAACAAAAACTGTTATAAAGAACATATTCTTATGTTAGCATGCTTACCGATTCATGAATACAGTAAATACAGTAGATTTAAGGGTTACTTCCATCACACTAAAGCATGGGCGTCCGCAGAAATTTTTCCAGGGGGCATAATTTTATTGACATCCATGCTCTGCTTGTTTTTGAGAATGTAATGAAGGGGAGGGGCATTGTCATTATCACAAAGTATAATAACGCATGAGCTGTGCAATGTAAGGATGGGCATGGTACATACTTTATATTATGCACAGTTGTATAACTTACTTGCAGAGGGTTACTCTCAGGTCTCAGCCGACAGCCAGGGCAACGGGCAGAGATGTTGACAGGCATCACTTTAGTTTTTCAATCCAATTCCGGAGCAGGTTTAGCTGCTGGGCACAGACAGGGCAGTAAGTGAGGGCACCAACAATCACGGCTGTCAGTGACAGTGTGATCAGAAGAAATGCTCTGTCTATAACTAAGTGGTATCAGGGTACATTATTATACAGGGTGGGGTAATATAACTGAGGAGGGCTGTCTCAGGGACATTATATTACCCCCTTTATAATTTACCCCTCAGTTAGAGATAGCCCTCCTCTGTTATATTGCCTTTATATAATAATGTACCCTGATACCCCTTAGTTATATTAAATCCTGTATAATTTACACTGATACCCCTCAGTTATACAGTATTATATAACTGAGGGGTATCAGTGTAAATTATACAGGATGTGGTAATATAACTAAGGGGTATCAGAGTACATTATTAGACATGGGTAATATAACTGAGGAAGGCTATCTCAGGGGACATTATATTACCTGTATCGGTATAATTTAGCCTGATTATAACCCTCAGTTATACAGTATTATACCTGAGGGTTATCAGTGTACACATTATACAGGGGGCATTATACGGGGTAATATAACAAAGGGATCAGGGTAAATTATACAGGGGGTAAAAGTACTAAGGGGTATCACTGATAGTACTACCCCCTGTATAATTTACATAAACATAGCCAAAAACAAATGAACCATGATGGTAGGTCTCCACGTTTAAAGTATTAAGTAGGGTCCTATGGGTGGTAGACTCTAAAAACAGTACATTTTATTGATCCTGGACATTAGAGGATCCTTGAGGGGGCTGGATACCCGGGTGGCTGCCACAATATATGTGTCATCTGACGAGTGCTGCCTCATATGGATCAGGTATTGCTGGTTAAAACCAGCCCCCTCTCATGTTATGGTTACAATTATCATTTATTTATATTTGTTTTATTTGTGTTATTGACCCCCTAAGGAACCCTTTGATAGGGGGAAACGCGTCGGGGTGTTCAGGTGTATTTAGGGATACACAGGTTTTTAGGGATAGGTACGTGGACGAAGACTTACCACCATCAGGTGAGTTCTTCGGGCTGAGGGATATATAAGGAATACGGTAGGGATACCACACCTGTCTCCTCATAGCCAAATGCTCGATTATTGGTATCATCTACCTTCCCTCCCTGGTGTTATTCACACTTATAGGATTTTGTGGATTTTCGGAGAGATTTTTGTCTATATATAGAATTGATTGGAATTGAGTTAATTTTAATGTATATCAATAAAATGTACTGTTTTTAGAGTCTACCACCCATAGGACCCTACCCTGTATAATTTACCCTGATTCCTCAGTTATCCTGTATAATATATAGCCTTCCTCATTATATTACCCGGCCCCTGTATAGTGTAATACCCCTTAGTTATACAGGGGGATACACACACACACACTGAGGGTACATTATACAGCCTGTATAATACTACTGCAACCCTGCTTACTCTGTTAACCTATGCACTGCCTATGTTCTCCACTTACATCAGATGTAGCAGAGATGAGGGGTTGACATTCCTTGGCCCCATCTTGATGCCTACTGACTCCCTGCCTACAGATGCTAGTGCTATAAATCAATACGTCACTGGCAGACTGGCAGCATTTAAATCATTTAGCTCTGCTACATCATCAGCGGGTGGGACGTCACGTCATGGACCATGACGTGACATCCCACTCGCTGACGATAGCAGGGCTGAATGATTAAAATGCTGCCAGCCTGCCAGTGCAAATATTAAACCCACGGTTTAACTTCTAACTTCTGAGTCTGACAAGTGGGCCTAGCACTGTAGGCCTAAGAGCAAGGCCGCCTTGTCAGACTCAGAAGTTGAACTGTGGGTTTAATATTTGCACAGGCAACATTTTAATCATTCAGCTCTACTACATCTTCTGCAGTAGGTGGGCATGGTCCCTCTCACTACCCTAACCCTAGGTTATCTCCACTGTGACTTGTGAGGCCTACATTAGTGCTAGGCCCGCTTGTCAGACATTACAGGCTACAGCTTGGCTACACAACAGGCAACAGCCAACAGAATTCCTGAATGGTGGGCACTGGGGCGTGGGTTTGAAGGCACAGGATACAATGCAGAGAGATGTCGGCCGGGCTACACAACAGGATTCTTTAATGGCGGCTCGGGCACTGCCGTGCGGGAAGGCGGGAAGGCACAGCAGGAGTCACGTCACGCTCCAGCCTGCGCCAGCGCCTACACTCACAGCTCTGCTGTGCCTGCCTCTGCTGGGTAGACCCCACCCAGTACCCACCCTCCGCTCTCCGCTCTGCTCTGCTCTCCTCTCCTGTGAATCTAGCCTAGCCTGCACGCACTACCTGGCTGCTATTAGCGCAGCGCAGCCGGCGCTGGCATTTTAAATTAGATGTCGCCGGTTTCAGCAGGGGGCCACAAGGGGGCAACACCTACGGCTACAGAGCAGAGGCAGAACTCAGTTCTCAGATTTCCAGGGCCCCGAGGGGGGGCACTTGCCCCTTGCCACCCTGCGGACGCAGCATGCACTAAAGCACTTTTTACACAGTGTCGCACAAGGTTTCTGTTTGTAAGATTTAGGCTACATTCACACGACCGTATTTTTTTCATCCGTATTTTACGGAAGCAAAAACGGAAGCCGTATGTCTGCATTTTTGCGGAAGAAGGCTTCCGTATGTCTTCCGTTTTTGCGGATCCGCAAAATACTGAACTGGAGGAGGAAAAAAAAGAGAGATAAAATTAGTTGTCAAGGAAACAAATGTGGAGAAGTCACATGTTCATTCATTCTGTCCTAAAGATGGCAAAACAGGGATGCAACAGGCCTTGATAACTATATAAATGACAAAAGACAATATTTTACTCAATACCATATTTAAAATATATGATAAAAAGGGTATACTTACTAAGGCCAGAACGTTTTTCGCTTTTGAATACTGCCCATTCGTCCGGTAAAAGCTCCTGGGCTACTTCCTCCCATGCCTTGTCCTTTCTGACACGGTCATGATAAATATCCTTTCTAGAGTCCCAAATTACAGGCCTGTCTTGGATTAGCACTATGAGCTTGCTGACATCTATACGAGGCATCTTAAATCTATAGTTTTTCTTGTACACAACAATATTTAGCCCAACCCATAGGGGCATGTTCTTCAATAAAATATTCTAATAATAATACGGAAACGGATCCGCAAAATACGGATAACATACGGAAACCTTTCCGTATGTTATCCGTTTTCTGCGGACCCATTGACTTCTATGGGGCTGCGGACCGATTTTTGCGGACAATTATAGGACATGCTTCATATTTTTGCGGATGAAATATGCGGACACACGGATGCGGACAACTTACGGAAAGTTGTCCGCAAATTTTAAAAGGCCATAGAGATGAATGGGACCGTATCTATTCCGCAAAAAACGGAAACGGATGCGGATCGGATGCGGAATGAAAAATACGGTCGTGTGAATGTAGCCTTACTGTGCTATTCCATGCAGTAAAAAAATGGAAACCCTGATGGAGACCAAAAGTTTATATAATGTGTTCCTATATAGTGTGGGTCCATTTAACATGTGTGCCTGGAGCGTTCCTATTGCATATGATAAACATAAGTTTCAGTGTGGAAAGACCTTAAAGGTGTTTTCCAGGAATTTAAAATGGCTGCAGCAACCTGTCCTAAAATGTACTGGACTGGTTACCATCACTTGCAGAGCTGTCTGGGGAAAATGGGGGTGTGAAGGGACCTCACTACACATTACGCTCTGGAACTTGCATATACTAGATCAGGGATTAGCGACTTTCGGCACTGCAGCTGTTGCGAAACTACAATTCTCAGCATGCTCAATTCATTTTTATGAAAGTTCTGAGAAAAACAGAGGCAGTATGCATGCTGGGAGTTATAGTTTTACAACCGTCTGGAGTGCCGGAGGTTGCCTACCCCGGTGCTAGATATTCAAATCACTGTAAAAGTAATAAATCCCTCATTTGAAACATAACTTTTACTATACTCACAAATTGACCTGTGAAGGTCAAATAAATCCTGTTTACGGCTATTAAAATGTCAATCTTTATTTAATTCATTATTAAAAGGCTAATGCCATAGACCTAATTTTAAAAGAGATCGAGGAGGGTGTATAGTGTGTATCAGCCTATTTGGCAATCACCTTCCAAGTATTCTGTAATGTAGCACTTTTAGCTTGATAGCCTAGTATGTGCACACAGAACATCAGGCATTGGTTACTTCACCAATGCTAATAAGGAGCGGGACCCGTCTGTAGAGCCGTCCTGTTCCAACACTATTCCGTTCACCACACCACTACACTCGACTGATTAAAAATGAAACCCTAACAGCTCCCCAACATGTTTCACCACTGATGTGGCTTCTTCAGGGGTAGAGCTAAAGAGCCGAGCGCCGGCAAATGCCGGTCTTTATTCACGAGGAGCCCTCCTTCAGAACCCTCCTCTACCCCTGGAAGAAGCCACATCAGTGGTGAAGCATGTTGGGGAGCTGTTAGGTTTCATTTTAATCAGTCGAGTGTAGTGGTGTGGTGACTGAGTAGTGTTGGAACAGGGCGACTCTGCAGACAGGTCCCGCTCCTATTAGCATTGGTGAAGTAACCAATGCCTGATGTTCTGTGTGCACATACTAGGCTATCAAGCTAAAGTGCTACATTACAGAATACTTGGAAGGTGATTGCAAATAGACTGATACACTATACACCTCCTCGATCTCTTTTAAAATTAGGTCTATGGCATTAGCCTTTAATAATAAATTAAATAAAGATTGACATTTTAATAACCGTGAACAGGATTTATTTGACCTTCACAGGTCAATTTGTGAGTAAATTATATGGTTATATCCTGGGCAAATATAGGGTCCTTTGGTTGCTAATAACTTTTACTAAGCTCATTAAAAACGCAAACCCCCTGAAAAAAAAATATATATATATATGATAAATGATATGTAAAATAATATACTTCAAGTAGGCACAGAGGAGTATATTATTTTACATATAATTTATCATAAATGTTGCTTTTTTTTTTTTTTGTGCTTTAATGAGCTTAGTAAAGATATATGTATTACTCATTTCCAACTGCCCATTGACTATAAACGTCCTGGGCGGTCGGGTTTATCTCTGATCAGGCGTTTCTGAATGTCCTTTCAGAGTGCCAGGGCCCGCTGTTAGTAAAGGCAGGACACCCCAGAGAGAACTCAAACAAAGCAATAGCTGATCTTAGGAGACCAGCTACAAAAATGCCGTGGAGCCTCACTTAAGAGTCTCAAGGTCTTGCTTAGGTCTTCCCACGTCACATCCTTAAAGCTTGTAAAAGAGCGGGATCTTGACATAGGGGCCACTTAATATGGTGGTTTTGGTGATCTCTGTAATGGAGACACCCCTTTGCCTGTTTTTCCTTCCTTTGAGGGATATCTGGCTTTCACTGTGTTGTAGACCCATAACTGGGGCTCCACAATCTTTTGCATTTTATGTTTCCCAGGGAGCTTTGCACTTTGGATTGCTGTGTTTGAGACTCTTAAGTGAGGCTCCACGGCATTTTTGTAGCTGGTCTCCCTAAGATCAGCTATTGCTTTGTTTGAGTAGTCACCAAAGCATTGCTCCCGGTTAGCCAGAATCCTACTCCACACTGATGAGGGGCAACACCCCGAAACAGCTGTCTGTGGATGGATAACTTGCTTAGGTCTTCCCCGTCACATCCTTAAAGCTTGTAAAAGAGCGGGATCTTGACATAGGGGCCACTTAATATGGTGGTTTTGGTGATCTCTGTAATGGAGACACCCCTTTGCCTGTTTTTCCTTCCTTTGAGGGATATCTGGCTTTCACTGTGTTGTAGACCCATAACTGGGGCTCCACAATCTTTTTGCACCCCAGAGAGAAGGCAGGGACCGTTCCTGGGTGTCCCTGCCTTCTAGATCACTGTATACACAGCGCTCAACGAGCGCTGTGTATACAGCTGAGGAAGCGATCTGTCGCTTCCTGTCCCGGCCCGGTGGTCATTTGACCGTCGGGGCCGGGGGAGTACAGGAGCTGTCGGCTCTTTTACAGACCTCGATCACCCCTGCACTGAGACTGTACAGTGCAGTTTATGCTGATACAGCCTCTCTGGGAGGTTGTATTTCCCCTGTAACTGGGGCTACTATGGGAGAAATCAATAGTTTTAGATCAAAAAGAAAAAAAATGAAGTTAAATATCGGTTTTTAAATAATGTTAAGAATGAAGAAAAAAAAATAGAGCATTTTGGTATCACAGCGTCTGCAACGACCGGCTCTATAATAATATCATATGATCTGCCCCATCAGGTGTGAATAGACCCTTATAGTGCAGGCCATGTGCACATGGATGGTGTCCGTGTTTTGCGGATCCGCAAAACACTTACGAACGTGTAAATGGAGCCCTATTGTAGAGTACAGATTTGATTAAATATTTAAATGTGTATTACGATTTAGTTTATGACGGAAACAAACATCTGTATCCCTGCATTAATTCAAGAGTTAGGCCTCTTGCACACGACCATATGGCTTTTTCAGTGTTTTATCGTATCCGTTTTCCGTTTTTGTTTCTGTTGTGTTTCCGTTTTGGTTCCTTTTTTCCGTTCCATTTTTCTGTATGGCATATACAGTATACAGTAATTCCATAATTAAAATTGGGCTGGTCTTAAAATTTTCAGTAGATTATCTCAGCAAAAGCAGACGGATACGAAAGACATACTGGATGCCTTTCCGTATGCTTTCCGCTTTTTATGCGGACCTTTTGACTTGAATGGAGCCACTGAACATGATTTGCGAACAAGAATAGGACATGTTCTATATTTAAGCGGAAACGAAAACGGAAAAATGGAAATGGAAGGCATGCGGGAGACACTTCAGTATTTTTGCAGACCCATTGAAGTAGAATGGTTCCAGTATACTGTCAGTATACTGAACTGAAAAAAACTGGCAGTATACGGTCCGCAAAATACTGTCATGTGCAAGAGGCCATAGGGAGAATTGCGGTATATTTTGCTAGTTTCATAGTTATTCAGTTAGTTGTCTCTTTTACGGCCATGTTAGGGTTTTCATGTTGGTGGAACATTGTGGAAGAAAAAGCCTGTTGTCCACTCCTTTACTTTATTTCGGTATCTAATTTAGGGAATCGCCCCTGAGGAAGCCTTGAGCGAAACCCGGGTCGGGCAGATACCTGCGAGTTTTATCTTTTATATATGCCTTTACCATTGATTACGCTTGTGAGTATAATAAATCCCTTTGATTATACCTTATTGTGAGGGTCCTTCACTATGTTCGTGTGAATTTGGTCTTCTAGAGTAACGGTCTTTGAAGAGTACTGAGCCTTGAGGATTAGGACCATTAGAGTGGACACGTCATAGTAGAGCACCGGGATTGAATATCGGGAATACAGCAGCGCGGTTCCAGCCTTTGACTTGCATCTAATCATTGGGGCTTTGATAAAGCAATTTCAGAAGCTGCGACTCGAGAACTGCATAACTCCATCCATTGTGTAGTGCACAGAGCTGGTTACTGCTACGCTGCTCTTATTGAAGTGAGTGTGAACAATGCTGTAGTTACCATGGATGGAACTATGCAGTTCTGACACCCAACTTCTGGTGTCGAGCTACTCTGAAACATCTGGTCAGCAGGGGTGCGGGAGTATTGGACCTGTGGTGATCAGATATTGATGGCATATCCTCCAGGTGTGGACTACCACTTTAAGTTGCTTTTATATTACCCTATTTGCAGCAATTCATAATTTTGACAATGTAGTATCAAATCTAATCCAAGTTTATTTTAAAGCAGTTGTCCCATGAAAAATATTCTATACTTTTTAAACCAGCACCTGGATCTGAACTTGAATTAAAATGTAAATAAAAATGTTGCATAGCCAGTGAGTTATTCAATAAAATGTATCTGTATAGCGACCACCTGCTCCTTCGTTCTTTTTGTTATTTCTTTGTCCGGCTCACTAAGATGGCCGCACATGCTCAGTTTCATCACTTCAACTGTCTCCTGAGCTGTGATCTGTCGCTTCCTGTCCAGCCCGGTGGTCATTTGACCGTCGGGGCCGAGGGAGTACAAGGCTGATCGGCTCTTTTACAGACCTCGATCACCCCTGCACTGAGACTGTACAGTGCAGTTTTATGCTGTACAGCCTCTCTGGGAGGTGTATTTCCCCTGTAACTGGGGCTACTATGGGAGAAATCAATAGTTTTAGATCAAAAAGAAAAAAAATGAAGTTAAATATCGGTTTTTAAATAATGTTAAGAATAGAAGAAAAAAAAATAGACATTTTTGGTATCACCGCGTCTGCAACGACCGGCTCTATAATAATATCATATGATCTGCCCCATCAGGTGTGAATAGACCCTTATAGTGCAGGCCATGTGCACATGGATGGTGTCCGTGTTTTGCGGATCCGCAAAACACTTACGAACGTGTAAATGGAGCCCTATTGTAGAGTACAGATTTGATTAAATATTTAAATGTGTATTACGATTTAGTTTATGACGGAAACAAACATCTGTATCCCTGCATTAATTCAAGAGTTAGGCCTCTTGCACACGACCATATGGCTTTTTCAGTGTTTTATCGTATCCGTTTTTCCGTTTTTTGTTTCTGTTGTGTTTCCGTTTTGGTTCCTTTTTCCGTTCCATTTTTCTGTATGGCATATACAGTATACAGTAATTCCATAATTAAAATTGGGCTGGTCTTAAAATTTTCAGTAGATTATTCAGCAAAGCGGACGGATACGAAAGACATACTGGATGCCTTTCCGTATGCTTTCCGTTTTTATGCGGACCTTTTGACTTGAATGGAGCCACTGAACATGATTTACGAACAAGAATAGGACATGTTCTATATTTAAGCGGAAGCGAAAAACGGAAAAATGGAAATGGAAGGCATACGGAGACACTTCAGTATTTTTGCAGACCCATTGAAGTGAATGGTTCAGTATACTGTCAGTATACTGAACTGAAAAAAACTGGCAGTATACGGTCCATAAAATACTGTCATGTGCAAGAGGCCATAGGGAGAATTGCGGTATATTTTGCTAGTTTCATAGTTATTCAGTTAGTTGTCTCTTTTACGGCCATGTTAGGGTTTTCATGTTGGTGGAACATTGTGGAAGAAAAAGCCTGTTGTCCACTCCTTTACTTTATTTCGGTATCTAATTTCGGGAATCGCCTCTGAGGAAGCCTTGGCGAAACCCGGGTCGGGCAGATACCACGGATTTTATCTTTTATATATGCCTTTACCATTGATTCGCTTGTGAGTATAATAAATCCCTTTGATTATACCTTATTGTGAGGGTCCTTCACTATGTTCGTGTGAATTTGGTCTTCTAGAGGTAACGGTCTTTGAAGAGTACTGAAGCCTTGAGGATTAGGACCATTAGAGTGGACACGTCATAGTAGAGCACCGGGATTGAATATCGGGAATACAGCAGCGCGGTTCCAGCCTTTTTGACTTGCATCTAATCATTGGGGCTTTGATAAAGCAATTTCAGAAGCTGCGACTCGAGAACTACATAACTCCATCCATTGTGTAGTGCACAGAGCTGGTTACTGCTACGCTGCTCTTATTGAAGTGAGTGTGAACAATGCTGTAGTTACCATGGATGGAACTATGCAGTTCTGACACCAACTTCTGGTGTCGGAGCTACTCTGAAACATCTGGTCAGCAGGGGTGCGGGGTATTGGACCTGTGGTGATCAGATATTGATGGCATATCCTCAGGTGTGGACTACCACTTTAAGTTGCTTTTATATTACCCTATTTGCAACAATTCATAATTTTGACAATGTAGTATCAAATCTAATCCAAGTTTATTTTAAAGCAGTTGTCCCATGAAAAATATTCTATACTTTTTAAACCAGCACCTGGATCTGAACAATTAAAATGTAAATAAAAATGTTGCATAGCCAGTGAGTTATTCAATAAAATGTATCTGTATAGCACCACCTGCTCCTTGTTCTTTTTGTTATTTCTTTGTCCGGCTCACTAAGATGGCGCACATGCTCAGTTTCATCCTTCAACTGTCTCCTGAGCTGTGATAGGGAGAGAGCTCCAGGAGAAAGCACACGCCCCTGAGCTGAAGCAGGAATGACACTCCCCTTGAGCTGCCAGCTTGATATAAATCTAGCAGAGCAATGAATGGGGAGATCTCTGGACCCATGTGAGGTACAGGGCTGTTTCTAGCTTTGTTAGAAAGAGATTGTCACGTACTATATGATGTCTGATTTTTATTTTTACAATAATCATGGGATAATCCTTTAGAGAGCTGTCTCCGGTTTTCAGCTCATCACTGTAGATTAGGCTCCTGAAGCCCTCAAAATCATCTGGTATTTCCCATGCAGTAGCATTTTATGACACCCATACAAATAAATGGTTGACTATGTAATACATGGCTGGGCTTAATTCATCAGAAAGGAAGCTGTTGTACTTGTGCAATCCCGCTCTAGAAAATCAGGAAGGACTGAAAGTGGAGGACCACCCTCAAAGGCGTACAGTATATGACCTTATACAGCATAAGAACGAGCATTGTCATTGACTTCACTCCGTCCAGTCTTCTTAGAATAGATACTTTAGAAGCTTCATCTGTATACTGACTGGACTGTATTTATACCTCACTTCACTGTTCACTAATACTGAATGTGATTCTTCAAATAGCTCCGATGCTCATATCAGGGAGCGGAGGGGTGAAGATAAGGATATGAACCCCTTTAAGTTTTTATATTAAACATTTTCAGAAGTTTTGGGTGATTGCTTTTAAATTTCCCATGTCATTATCTATATTATAAAAATATTTGAAATCTTTCAATTTTAGTTCTTGTCATTGAGTCCCATAATTGACTACTCTGAGTAATTGAGTCTACTCTACAGATATAACTTCTTAGGATTTATCTCATTATTAGCAATGGCAGGATTACAGTGAAAGATAACACCTATTTATACATAACACATAATCCACCAACCACAGTAGGTGGGATCACAGTTTATCTACTCCCTCCTTGTACAATGACCTCTGCTCAGGTCACAGAACATACAGTTGTGTTCAAAATGATTCAACAACCCCCACTGAAATTGAGTGTTTTGGCCAGTTTGACATTGATTTTGATAATTTCAGTCATCTTGTTTACAATTAAATCAAAGAGGCACTTGTAAGTCAGACAAATATAACATAACATTTATAATGAAATAACCACAAATGTCTTTTCTGTGCTCACATCATTATCAGTTTTATTCAACCCCCAAGTGACATTCAATCTTAGTACTTAGTACAACATCCTTTTCCAGTTATAACAGCTTTTAAGCGTGAAGCATAGCTTGACACAAGTGTCTTGCAGCGATCTACGGGTATCTTCGCCCATTCTTCATGGGCAAAAGCCTCCAGTTCAGTCACATTCTTAGGCTTGCACGCTGCAACTGCTTTCTTTAAGTTCCACCAGAGGTTCTCAATTGGATTTAAGTCTGGTGACTGCGATAGCCACTTCAAAATGTTCCAGCCTTTAATCTGCAACCATGCTCTAGTGGACTTGGAGGTATGCTTGGGATCATTGTCCTGTTGAAAGGTCAACGTCTCCCAAGCCTCAGGTTTGTGACGGACTGCATCACATTTTCATCCAATATCTCCTGGTACTGAAGAGAATTCATGGTACCTTGCACACGCTGAAGCTTCCCTGTACCTGTAGAAGCAAAACAGCCCCAAAGCATGATTGACCCCCGCCATGCTTCACAGTAGGCAAGGTGTTCTTTTCTTCATAGGCCTTAGTTCTTCCTGCCTCTCAAACATAGTGTTGATCCATGGGCCCAAACAGTTCTAATTTTGTTTCATCAGTCCACAGAACACTATCCCAAAACTTTTTGTGGTTTGTCCACATGACTTTGGCATACTGCAGTCGACTCTTCTTATTCTTTGGAGACAGCAAGGGGGTGCGCCTGGGAGTTCTGGCATGGAGGCCTTCATTACGCAGTGTGCGCCTTATTGTCTGAGCTGAAACTTCAGTACCCGCATCTGACAAATCTTTTTCAGTTTCTCAGCAGTCACACGGGGACTTTTCTCCACTTTGCGCTTCAGGTAGCACACAGCAGTCGAAGTCAGCATCTTCTTTCTGCCACGACCAGGTAGCGTTTCAACAGTGCCCTTTGCCTTGAATTTGCGAATGATGCTTCCTATGGTGTCTCTTGGTATGTTTAACATCTTTTGCAATCTTCTTATAGCCATTGCCCTTCCTGTGAAGAGAACTCACCTCTTCTCTTGTCTTCCTGGACCATTCTCTTGACTTCACCATGTCTGTAAACACACCAGTAAATGTCTAGAAGGAGCTGAGTATCACAGTCATTTTAAATCTGCCTAATTGGTGCTTATTATGCTTGATTGCTGCTCCTTGACATCCACAGGTGTTTTCAATACCTGATTGAAAACACTTGAATGAACCTCTGTTCTTAGAGTGGTAGTCTTTAAGGGTTGAATAATTGTGTCAATGAAGAAATCACAAAAAAACATTTTAATACTGTATTACAAAAACAATTGATGTCATTTTAGTTGCATTTGGTTCTTTAAAAAGTCCTTGTAAGATTTCATTCTGAACACAATTACAAATGTACACTAAATTCTCTAAAACCCTTTACAGCATTGGGGGTTGAATAATTTTGAACACAACTGTATCTAGAACACACTCACATAGTAATTGAGTCATCTTCAGTCTACAGGTTCCTATGGTCCATGTGGCTGCTGTGAACCATATCTCTAAATGATGTTAATAGCAGCTGAGGTAATATTATCTCCCGATAACCAGGCACGTGAAATAGAATTAAAAAAATCTACAATGAAAAACAATAAAAGATTAGAAGAAAGCGAATATGGTTCCTGTCGGGTTTAAATAGCAAAAAGTCTAGGCAACACATGGCAGAACAACTCCCATTACTGAACAAGAATACTAAAAAGGCAAACAATAAATAAAGACACAGACACTTCATGTGTGGATAAAAATGCCTGTGATGTTTATTTAGGATTAAATAATTAATAAATAACCAGAATAAAATATAATAAAATATATTTCATGTAATAAATAACTAGTTAAAACCAACATACCATACTGCAGTCATAAAACAAGTCCACCCAGCAAAAGTTGGACGACAACACCCCTACAACAAACATCGCGACTGAACAGGGGAGTGTGGGCGGGCACAGTATCATAGCTCTTCTGCGCCCTAACTGACACGAAACACCGCCACTGTCAGATTTTCCCGCTCTGGTTCAAACATCCAATAAAACCCCTAGCAAAGAGGGGCAGAGTAGGACAACAGACTTGCACTTTAGTACAGCTGACCTCAAGTTGACCCCATCTCCTCAGGTTCAATTACCTGTAATAAATGACTCCACATACATATATTAGAATGTGAATGGGGGAGGGAGAAATAGAGAGAAACCCCAAAAATGTACAACCATATACATATAACTCCAAAACTACACAAAATAGCTTATAGGGAGTGTGCCACCAAGCTCTGTGGGGGTCCTGGTATTCTCTTTAAATTCAGGCATGTGATCAATTCTTTTTGACTTTTTTGACTCATCATTTAAGCTTTGTAATGAATAAAAACTGGAATAAATGCCAGGAATGTATTTTATACATTAGTGTAGGATTACATTTGCTTCTGTCCATTGACAGGCTGACAAGGAAACGAAAGATGAATCTGTCAGGCATCCCTATTTTATTATAGAAATGAAATGTTCTGCCTATAAAACAACTAGGTCAGTAATCTCTAATGAACTAGCACCCTTTTATAACAAGCAACCTGCGCATTTTATTATGAAAATCGAAATTAATCTTTAAACTATTTTTATATTTGAACACATATAATTTTTGTTTAAAGGGGTTCTCTGGGAATTAAGAAAATGAAAATACTTAAATATTGCTTTATTTTAAATATATTCCCAAAAATTTCATTAATATATTTAGAATAAAGTAATATTTAAGTATTTTCATTTTCTTAATTCCCAGAGAACCCCTTTAAAGAGTATTATCTCTCTCCATATATATGACTAGAAAGTTATTGAAAACTGAATATACCCCTTGTTGTTTACATCAGATCATCAGCAGGTTAATTTTGTAAATGTTTACTAGGAAAGTGGTGAGGAATCTGAGTTGCTTTTTACCCGAAGAACATTGTCATTACAACTAGAGGCTCAACTCTCTGATAGTTTCCAACTGTTAAATTGTGTGGGACTGTCCCATAAGTGGACATTCCCAGGGTTGGGGGTGTTCTCAGGCAGGGGTGTACATAGTAATCATGGGGCCCCATAGCGAAACTTAGAATTGGGCCCACCCCCCCTAAAGGGTTAAAATGGCAGAACTGAAGCTGATTCACACCTGACAGTTTCAGCAATATAGCTGACACCAAAAGGCGATCACTGTGCTACACATCTACATAGCAGAGCAGGAAACAGTAAAAAAAAAACTGGTGTAAAGTAGAACTGGCTTAGTTGCCCATGGCAACCAATCAGATTCCTCCTTTCATTTTCCAAAGGAGCTCTCCAAAATGAAAGGTGGAATCTGATCGGTTGCTCTCTTTCTCTCTATATATATCTATCCATCTATAAAAATATATATAGAGGGTTCAGTCTCTGTCTCATTGCCCTATTAGAAATAAACTATTCAGTAATAGAGGCAATGAGGGGCAAAGACTTAATTCCTGAATTTCAATCATATCTGTGAGTGGTAGGAAGCCTATGGAGGCTGCTATGTAGTCAGTAAGCAGTGTGTGTTTGTGTGTGTGTATATATATATATCTATAGAAAAAATGTAAAGGATCGCACAGCAGGTTGCAAATTGAAAACTGGAGTGCCAGTGGCTGTGAGGACAGTCCCCTATGTTTATATAAAGAGAAAAATTCCACAACACTTCCTTAACCCCTTAAGGACCCATGACGTACCGGTACGTCATATCTTTAAATGTAAGTGCGGCGGGCGGGGTTAATAGTAACAGGATGTCCGCTTAAATCATTCAGCGGGCATCCTGTCATAACGCCGAGGGGATCATTTGACCCCCTCGTATCGGCGATCTCAGAAAACCGCAGGTCAATTCAGACCTGCGGTTTGCTGCGTCTCCAGTCCATTCGGGTCTCCGGTGACCCGATGAACCGGAAAAGAATGGTGATCGGTGGTGTGATATCACACAACCAATCACCGTTCTTGAATTGGAGATGGTTGTGGCGGTGCTGGGATCTGATTGGTCCGGGGAGAGAGGCGGGAGATTAAAAATTTCCGGCGCTCCTCTCTCCCCTCCTCTTCCTGCTGTTGCTGCTGCCAAGTGAGGATCTCATCGCACCCGCACAGCTCCAGCACCGCTCCTGTGACCATCACCCTCCTCCATCAGGTAAGTTAGGGTCAGTGAGGGAGAGGAATCTTAGGCAGGGCTAGAAGGGACAGTTAGTGTTTAGGAAAAAAAAAAAAACACATTTATTCAGTGCTGCCTGTGGTGGTTGGGGTCCACAGCACTTAGCTGTGAGACCCTAAACCCACCCAGGGGTGCTGACCCGTCACCCCAGTGTCAGGCATTACTGGAGTGGGGACGTCCTCTATCAGACCCCACTGTACAGTATGGCCATGACGCGTCCCAGATTCGAGGCTATCCGGAAATGCCTGCATTATGCAGACAATGCAGCATGTCCCCCCCGAGGTGATCCTGCCTATGACCGGCTGTATAAGATACGGCCAATCATCGATCATTTCGGGGCCAAGTTTGCACAGGCCTACGTACCTGGAAGGGAGGTCGCGGTTGATGAGTCTCTCGTTGCTTTCAAGGGGAGACTCAGTTTCCGCCAATACATTCCCACTAAGCGAGAGAGGTATGGCGTGAAAATGTACAAAATCTGTGAGAGTACCTCAGGGTACACTTACAAATTTCGTGTTCACGAGGGACGAGATTCCCGTATTAAACCCCAGAATGTCCCCCCACTCTGGGTGTTAGCAGGAAACTCGTGTGGGACCTTGTGCACCCACTGCTGGATAAGGGTTACCACCTGTACGTGGATAACTTTTATACCAGTATTCCCTTGTTCAGGTCCCTTGCCGCCAGATCCATGTTCGCTTGTGGGACCGTGCGGGAAAAATCAGCGCGGCCTCCCTACCTCCCTCCTCCAGGTACCTATCCCCAGGGTGAGACCCTGTTGCTGGTCAGATAAAAAGGAGAGGGATGTCCTTATCCTGACCACAATCAATGGTAACGGCACCACCCCAGTCTCTGTGCGAGGTACCACGGCAACGGTCCTCCAAGCCCGATTGTATCGTCGACTACAATCGGTATATGGGAGGAGTTGATATATCTGATTAAGTCCTCAAACCATATAATGCCATGCGGAAAACCCAGGCATGGTACAAAAAGGTTGCGGTCTACAAGGTACAGGTTGCCATGTACAACGCTTTGTACTATCCCGAGCGCTGGCAGCACAGAGACTTTCCTCCAGTTCTATGAGGCAGTCCTCAAGGACCTGATCTTTTCAGACTGGGAAAGAGCAGGTCGGAGTAGCTCGAGGAGTTGGAGGGGCCCGGATCGTCCCTGGTCAACATTTTCCAGGTGTGGTCGCTCATACTGGAAAGAAGGGACGAACCCAAAAAAGATGCAGAGTGTGTCACAGGAGGGGGATGCGGAAGGACACCACCACTCAGTGTAACACTTGCCCCGATCATCCGGGCCTCTGCGTTATCAATTGCTTCAGGAGTATCACACTTCCATGGTGTACTACATTTTTATAATTCCCGACAGTCCCCTAGAGAACATAAAAACTATGGCTCTCAGACTTTGGAGACACGGGAACAATTTTTTTCACAAAAATATTATTTTAGTGCAGGCATCCTCAAACTGCGGCCCTCAGATGTTGTAAAACTACAACTCCCAGCATGCCCAGACAACCTACAGTGGGAATTGTATTTTTACATCTGGAGGGCCGCAGTTTGAGGATGCCTGCTAGTGTCTCCAAAGTATGAGAGCCATACAGATTGGGCATCGCCGCGTATGTAAAAAACTTGTCTATAAATAAACCCCATAAACTAGCCCCTCAATAAATGCCGTCCCAAAAAATCGAATAAAAACTATTTAAAAAAGCCATTTTTATTTTCACCTTGGATCCCAAAAAGTGTAATAAAAAGCCATTAAAAAGTCATATGCAACCCCAAATAGTGCCCATCAAAACGCCATCTCATCCCGCAAAAAATGAGCCCCTAAATTAGATAGTTGCCCAACCAAAAAAAATAAAAATTTAGCTCCCAGGCTATGGAGATACTAAAATAATGTTTTTTGTTCCTCAAATGATGATATAGTATAATTTGTTTAGATTTTACATGACGTAGACATATTAGGTATCGCCGCGTCCGTAACAATCTGCCCTATAAAAATAACATTTAACCCAACCCCCCGGATGAACAGGGTTAAAAAAATAAATAAAAACTGTGTAAAAAAAAGCAATTTTTTGTCACCTAACATCAAAAAAGTGTTATAGCGAGCGATCAAAAAGTCATATGCACCCCCAAATAGTGCCAATAAAACCGCCATCTCATCCCGCAAAAAATGAGCCCCTATATTAGACAGTCACCCAACCAAAAAAAAAAATGTAGCTCCCAGGATATTGAGATACTAAAATTATTTAATTTGTGTTCCTCAACTGATAATATAGTGTAAAATCTAAACAAATTATATAAAGTAGACATATTATGTATCTCCACGTCCGTAACAATCTGCCCTATAAAAATAACATTTAACCCAACCCCGAATGAACAGCGTAAAAAAAAAACGTGTAAAAAAAAGCAATTTTTGTCACCTAACATCAAAAAAGTGTTATAGCGAGCGATCAAAAAGTCATATGCACCCCCAAATAGTGCCAATAAAACCGCCATCTCATCATGGAAAAAATGAGCTCCTATATTAGACAGTCACCCAACCAAAAAAAAAAATGTAGCTCCCAGGATATTGAGATACTAAAATTATTTAATTTGTGTTCCTCAACTGATAGTATAGTGTAAAATCTAAACAAATTATATAAAGTAGACATATTAGGTATCTCCATGTCCGTAACAATCTGCCCTATAAAAATAACATTTAGCCAACCCCCCGGATGAACAGCGTAAAAAAAAAAAAAAGTGTAAAAACACAATTTTATTGGCAAAATTTCCATTTCTATCCATTTATTTGTAATAAAGCAAGGGTTAACAGCCAAACAAAACTAAAAATTTATTGCCCCGATTCTGTAGTTTGCAGAAACACCCCATATGTGGTCGTAAATGGATATCTAGCCACAAGGCAGGGCATAGAACGAAGGGAACGCCATATTGTTTCTTGAACGCAGATTTTGATGGATTGGTTTATTTACACCATGTCCCATTAGAGCCCCCTGATGTAGCCTAGACTAGAAATTCCAAAAAAGTGACCCCATCTCCATCTAAGAAACTACACCCTCAAGGTATTCAAAAATACTTTACAAACTGTATTAACCCTTTAGGTGTTCCAGAAAACTTAATGGCAAATGTAGAAACAATTTTAAAATTAAAATTTTTTGTTATCTTGCCTCAAAAAAGTGTGATATA
>JAKVIS010001760.1:0-29625 GCA_033119425.1 Bufotes viridis
GCGTCGAGGGTGTTCTGTTCCACTGGTACTGACTTCCCCCGTACACCATGGCTAACGGTATGCTATCTGTGCCCTAGACTGTTTGATTATGTTATGCACATTCTGGCTAAGTTGTTTAATTTTCTGGGGTTTATTATGACCTCCAACCTTACCGTTGCTTTACTATTGAGTGCTTAACCATTTTTGTGGTGTGGGGGATACTCAGTGTCAGTGGTGGTTCTTGGGCATTCACTCTGTGCTCCTCCACCGCACAATCAATGTGTATGTATTTGTCATCAATTGTCTATTTATTTATCTGTTAATAAATCTTTATACTTTTGTATACTTGGGCTGTGTCTTCTCTTGCTCTTGCTGAGCAATTATTGGATGTTGTGCTTTGGTTTTCGGCCGCAGCCATTTATGAGTCACTTTTGGGCCTTCTTTGTAGGTGTATATGTAAAAAACCGTAAAGTCTGCCTTCCAAAAATCATGGGCGCTCCCTTTATTTGGTGCCTTGCTGTTGTGCCCTTCAGTTTACCACCACATGTGGGGTGCTTCTTTAAACATTCCGTATACGGGCCATTTTTTGTGTTCAGTATACCGTCCGTATACGGAACCATTCCTTTCAATGGGTCCGCAAAAAAATGGAATGTACTCCGTATGCTTTCCGTTTCCGTATTTCGGTTTTTCATTTCTGCTATATTTTGAGTCATGTCCTATTATTGCCCGCAAATCACGTTCTGTGGCTCCCCTCAAGTCAATAAGGCTGTAAAAAAACGGAATGTATACAGAATGCATCCATATATTTTCCATATCCGTTCCGTTTTTGGGGAAGCATCTATTGAAAATGTTATGCCCAGCCCAATTTTTCAGTGTACTTACTGTTAACACATTATTATATGCTTCCGTTTCCATTTGCGATCTGCCGGCTACATGAAGCACTTATACACCAAAACTAGCCTGAGGAAGGGCTTACATATGGCCCGAAACGTTGCCTTACTGTAATGGTGTACTAATATGCCTGGCTAAATAAATATACGTAACTGCATTCAAACTCATTCTGGTGTGCTGTCAAAATCTGTGAAATACTACTGAAGAAGACTCTTGAGGTGGAGTCAAGAGTGATATCATGACGTGCAACCGCTTCTGAAGCCGCTGTACTTGTTGAGTGCTGTGAACCCTGTAAATTGACACAGTAATCAGCACAAGTTAGAATGTGGGCAACTCGGCGGTCGTTGCGCAGGCACTGCAGCATATAGTCGCTCATGTGTGCCAGGCTTCCCAGAGGCAACAACGAGCTGTCCTCTGTGGGAGGTGTATCGTCTGTGTCCTCGGTATCCCCCCATCCACGATGCAGTGATTGCCCTGAGCTGCTTTGGGTGCCACCCTGCTGTGAACAGGGTTCCTCCTCATCCTTCTCTTCCACCTCATCCTCCAGAACTGTGCCCTTGCTGGACAATTGTGTACCTGGCCTATGTTGGTGCAGGAACCCACCGTCTGAGCCACTTGTGAATGACTGGCCTGATAACTGGGGAAATGATCCCTCTTCCTCCTCCTCTTACTCCTGTGCCACATCCTCTTCCATCATCTCCGGACTTGAGGCTCAGTGGCACCAACCACTCATCGGTCTGTTGTTCCATGCATGTCCACAGCTCCTGCACGGTGTGGGGTTTATCCCCCAAACAGATGAATTTCAAAACTACCTGCTGTCATTTTCCCTGGCTGTGCTGAAGTTTACCCAGTGTACAGTTAGGGAGATATAATGTCCCTGCCCGTGCTTACTCGTCCACGTATCGGTAGTTATGTGGACCTTGCCACAGATGGCATTGCGCAGTGCAAACCACTTGTGTCTTGCCGTCTGCACATTGTCTGAATAACTGCCATGCCAGGGAACTCCTTGGAGCTGGCTTTGTTGTGCTCGGTCCCTGGGTGCGGTGGGCAGTAGCAGGCATACTGTCTAGGGGATGGCCGCTCTGCTTTGACACCCTGCTCCCTCTTTTGCTGTGCTGGTGGCTCTGTGTGACCAGTGCCTCTACCTCTGAACTTCACAGGTCACTCGCATGACTTTGATTTCATCCTCCACATCATCTTCCACCCAGTCTTCACCCCTGCCCTCCTTGTTGGTTTGCATGCTGCAGAAAGCCGCAGCAGTTGTTAACATTGTTTCGTCATCATCAGAGACGTGCTGTGGTGGTCCTCCAATGTCCACATCCTGAAACATAAGTGGTTTGGCATTGGTGCACTCAATCTCTTCCACTTCTGGGGCAGGGCTAGGTGAATGGCCCTGGGAAAACCTGCCAGCAGACTCATCAAAAAGCATCAGAGACTGCTGCATGACTTGGGGCTCAGACTGCTTGGCTGATTTGCAAGGGGGTGAGGTGCTAGATAGATGCCCATGGCCTGCAGTTGCCAACTCTGAGCTTTCAACATTGGACCGGGTGGGAGAAAATGTGAAGATACTGGGGGCACTGTCAGCCACCCAATCTACTAGCGACTACACTTGTTCTGGCCTCACCATTTATAGAGCGGCATTCAGGCCTACTAAATAACGCTGAAGGCTCTGTCGTCTATGCGCACCTGAGGAAGATGTTTCATTTGGGCACGCAGCTGGCACAGATGGACCATGTCCTCTCCCTGCAACAAGAGCTCGACCAACACCAACAGCACCACGACCAGGGCCACGTCCCTTATTTGACGCTCCCCTCATTTTTTGTGGTCACCCACCAAAATAACAGACGTTTTTACGAAATTTACCTACCTGTCACCTATGCAGAGCAGTCATTTGTATATGGCAATATTGGGTTAATGTCACCCAATAATGTAACAGACGATTTTTACAAATTAACCTCCCTGTCACCTATGCAGAGCAGGGGTTTGTATATGGCAAAACTGGGTTAATGTCACCCAAGAATGTAACAGATGACTTTTACAAATTTACCGCCCTGTGAACTATGCAGAGTAGGGGTTTGTATATGGCAATAATGGTAAAATGTCACCCACCAATGTAACAGACGATTTTTAGAAATGTACTTCCCTGTCACCTATGCAGGGCAGGGGATTGTATATGGCAAAACTGGGTTAATGTCCCCCAAGAATGTAACAGACGATTTTTACAAATTTACCTCCCTGTTACCTATGCAGAGCAGGGGTTTTTATATGGCAAAAATGGTAAAAGGTCACCCACCAATGTAACAGACGATTTTTTGAAATTCACCTCCCTGTCACCTATCTAGCACAAAAAGTGTGTTTTTTTTTATAGCACCAATGTAAATGCAGTATGTTACGGCTGTATTGGACTGTCAGAAATGCAGCGTAGCACGCAAATCTAGCACAATAAATGTGCTTTTTTATGGGAGCAATGTAACTGATGTATGTAACATTTTAATTGTGCTGTCAGAAATTCAGCATAGCCTGTAAATTTACTATCTAGCAAAAAAAGTGTGTGTTTTTTTATATCAGCAAGGTAACTGCAGTATTTAACGGTTTTATTGGACTGTCAGATATGCAGTGCCTGTTGCAGACAGATAAAAAATCCCTTTAGGTAACAAAAATATGTGACAGACTAATGTAATTGAATAATTTTCACTGCCAGGTATGCACTGCAGGCAGCAGGGGTACTTGACTGGCCAAAAAAGGGAATGTGTCCTCTACTGAGCTACCAGAACAGAATCAAAGTAATATCCCTGGCACACATGCAGTTGCAAGTGCACTGCATTTGCAAAAATGGCCTCCAATGCCCACCAAACTAGCAGATGGATTAAAAGTTACTTTTCAGTGTCACTGGGCTCAGGGCTGGGTACAAAAATGTAGGATAGCACCCTCAATAATCAATGTAGTTTGAAGATTGAACATAAAGTACACCAGAATTCTTCCTATAGCAGCATCCTATCCCTACACCTCTATATAGAGGCTGGGTCACATGCTGCACTTGGCCAATCACAGCCCAGCCATTAGTAGGCATGGCTGTGATGGCTTCTGAGGGCAGACTAGGGAAACGCTTGTTCATTGGCTGCCCTGCAGCCTTTCAAAAAGCACAAAGAAATCACTGAACACCGAGCCCGAACTTTTATGGAAATGTCAGGGTTCGGGTCCTGGTACCTGTTACGGTATAACCCGGTATAGTGAGGGATAATACTGTTCGGGTGATTCACCTGCCGAAGAGAGCAGCAACCCACAAACACTGGAATCCACAGAACTGGAACCATACGAAGTCCTCCTTTCCTGAAACAGGCAAGAGAACATTCCAAAGTAGCAATTCCCCCCAAGTACGAGATGAGGCTCCGTATTGATGGTTAAACAGGAAACCGCTTTATTGAGGGCTACCTGCCCTGTATTTATGCAGGTTTCCCACCTGGTGGACACTCCCCTAGGGGACCAGAAGGAAGACTGAGACACAGGAGATAGAGTAGCCAATCACACACAATGGGACAATAGAAACACACCCAGCATATTCCTCACCTCTGCTTAGGAGATAATTGAGTCAATTACTGTATCTACTCATCTCAAAGCTGAAAAGTTACTTTTTATAGATTTTTATAACTTTGTGAGTTCACATCGTACACACATAAAACTTATCCAAAATTCACTTGAATAGGTTCAGGGGTTTAAAAATTAGGTCAAAGTGCTTTGTGACCAAATGAAGTATGGCTTTTCTGTCTTTGCAGGGGAAAATCAAGCGTTTCAACATGGGGCCATAGTCTAAAGTCAGCAGACGGGCAACCAGGCTCCTACAATGCACAGTGGCGAGATTGGTCCCGTCACAGTACCATAACCCCTAAAGTTTGGTACAAACCCGAACTTTACAGTTAGAGTTTGCTCAACCCTAATTAAAATGGAAAATCTGCCAAAAAAGTGAAATTTAAAAATATCATCTCAGTTTTCCTTTCATTCTTGATGAAATACCTAAAAGGGTTAACAAAGTTTGTAAAATCAGTTTTGAATAACTTGAGGGGTGTAGTTTCTACTATGTAAGCCCCACAAAATAACTTCATAACTGAACTGGTCCTTAAAAAGTGGGTTTTGGAAATTTTCTTTAAAATTAAGATTAGCTTCTAAAATTCTAAGCCTTTTAACGTCCCCAAAAAAATAAAAATACAATGACATTTTCAAAATGATGCCAGAATAAAGTAGACATATAGGGAATGATCAAACAAGAGCACAGACAGGGTGGCATTGCTCAACCTTCTCTGCAGATGACCAACCAAAGTCGACCAGTTACAGGACCTCGACGATGCCTGCCCACACAGTCCTTTGAGTATAAACAAGTATGTAGAAAGATCGAGTGGCACACACTGGAATGTTAAGAAATATTTTTTATTCCACGAATAAAAGCATAACAGACATAGGCATGGGGCGGACTGCACACCGTAGTCAAACACTGGTGGCGATGGCTGTTTCGCGCCACAGCACTTCCTGTTACTTAACAAAAAGGACCTAACCTAGGTAAGGTATATTTCATAATGTATACTCCAATGCCTAAAAAAAGGGCTTTAACCTATCTTGACCCAGGTCCAAGACGAATATTATTTAAAACGTCATAACAGACGCTTATAATTCAAGTTGTCACTTTGAGAGCTATGGTATATTTTTGGTCAGATTTTTAGGAACCATTGATGTGCACTATCTCATATCCTACTTTACTGAAAAGTATCCACCTCGGTTGAAAGCCAGTATTACGGCCTCTATATACCTAGAGGCCAGAATCTCTAGCTAGTAATTGAAACACTGCCTTTTGTGATATTAGGGCGTCCACAGAGCTGTGTTGATGCCACACTAATACCGGAAGAGAGTGTGCAAAAGAACCAAAAGGTTGTGGTTGAATGATACTTTGTGTTGGTTATTGAGGGCTGCTTCAGTGTGTCCTATATAATCACCAGACACACTGCCTCTGTGTCCTATGTTATTAACAGACACACACACTTCACAACACACTAGTCTGACAATTTTTTTAATAGCTGTCAGAGTTCAATCATACAATACATACACCACAGCACTTCCTATGTGAACTTGGCAGACTATTTGGGCTAACTGGCCATCTGGTATGGGCCAACTGGCAACTTCCTTTGTCACTGTGAAAATGCTTGGTGTCCAGACAAGGACTACCTTACTACTAAGCTACAACAGAGTGATCAACTGTTATTAAAATCTACAACTGCCCCACGACATGTTTCGCCAGTGACCTGGCTTCTTCAGAGGTATTTGGGAAGCTTCCTGAGAGCGCTGCGGCGCGAAACGGCCGTCGCCACCAGTGTTTGCCTGCGGTGTGCAGTCTGTCCCATGCCTATGTCTGTTATTCTTTTATTACTGGAATAAAGAATATTTAATCACATTCCGGTGAGTGTCGCTCGATCTTTCTACATACTTGTTTAGACATATGGGGAATGTTAAGTAATAAATATTTTCTGAGGTATCACTTTATGTTTTAAAAGCAGAGAAATTGAGATCTTGAAAATTTATAATTCTTCCAAATATTTGGTAAATTTTGGATTTTTTTCATAAATAAAGATAAAATATATTGACTCAAATTTACCACTGCCGTGAAGTACAATGTGTTATGAGAAAACAATCTCAGAATGGCTTGGATAAGTAAAAGTGTTCCAAAGTTATTACCACATAAAGACACATAAAGACACATGTCAGATTTGCAAACAATGGCCTGGGCAAGAGGGTGAAAACTGGCCCGAGGTAGAAGGGGTTAAGAGCCAACCCAACATAGGGTTCAAAAGAACACCTAACAGGAGGGAAAAGGTGTCCAGCATAACTATAGCCTGCCAATCTGTTAAAAGAGAAGAATAGTATGGAGAAGCATATTTTGTTACAGAGAGAGAAGGGGATCAAGATAATGCTGCTGTTAAGGTATGAAATGTAGACAGCGTAGAATTGATAACCTGGCATTAGGCCAAACTATAAAGGACAGCGACAGTAATTTTTCATGGTCAAGCAGTGGACCAGGTGATCTTTTTCGCTGTGTCTCCTATATCTTTGTGGCATAGGGGTAGTAGCTTTCTCCCAAATCCTGGGTTTAGCAAGGTCCGGAAGAGCTGAAAGGTCCTTCACACAGTCCCAATTCTTTATTTTCAGAAGAGAGATGTCCAAGCAGGAGTAGGCGTCTTGCAAATCAGAGTACGATGCAATCATAATGTGGCAGCCAGAAAAGACAAACATAAGGCCAAACTGGAATAACCAGTGGTAAGAGACGTTTTTGCTGCAAAGTAGGTCTGTAAGTGGCTTCAATGTTCTCCACTTCTGTAAGGTAACAGGAGAGAAATTTTGATATGTAGAAATGGTAGTGTCCTCAAGTTAATTGCCTCAGCAGATCTAGCCACAGATAGTATTGATTACTTGTCTTGAAAATTCAAAAGTTGGCATATAATGTCTCAAGGCGGTTCTGTCTTTGGGACACTGTCTGAGTGCCCAATGTGTTGGTTCTATGATTGATGCTGCTTTCTCATCTCCTATCAGGGCGGCAGAGGCTATCTGTCTAATTGCAACAGGGATACCGTCTGGGGGGGACAGACTTCGAGATACACCGAAAGCGGAGATTGTTTCATCTCCCATGATTTTCTTGGTTGTCTACTGCAGCATATGGTGAGTTGAGGGGCAATTGGCATGTAGATAGTGATAGTTCCATCGCAGCGTTGTTGCTCCAGAAATGTGGCTTGTGTTGCCTCCAATGCTTCCACTCTTTGACCTACATGCTGAGTATCCTGAGTCAGCCTTGAAAGTTCACTTTTGAATGGGTCCAAGACATCCTACACTGCCTGTCTGATAAAGCGTCTGGACACCAGTAAGGGTGAATTCACATCATTGTTTAGCTTCCTGTTCTTCTGATCCGTCATAAAAGGAGAGGGAGAAAAAAAAAAACAGGATTCTGTGGAAAAACTGATTCTGTTACATTAGTTATGCATAGAATTGCCCTTTTATTTTTTACAGGATCCAGCAAAAAAGCATAGATCCTGTTGCATCAGTTGTCATCCTTTTGAGCCATTTTCGTCTGAGATCCATTTTATTTAGATAGAAACAAAAGAACTGCATGCAGGACTTTTTTTCCAGTCTAAAAAACAGATCTCAGACTGAAATGGCTCAAACGGATGACAACTGATGCAACAGGATCTGTTTTTTTACAGAATCCAGTTTTTTTCTCTCGCTCTCTCTTTTCTTCTGATGGATCAGAAGAATGGAAAGCTAAACAGTGATGTAAATGCACCCTAAGCAGTTATTGTCTCCTGCCTGTTCACCATCCCTGTCCCCCTTCGACATACCTTCAGCGGGCTCACCAGTAGTTCTAAACATTGCTGTCACCATCTTGGTTTCTTTAGGTGAGGGAGCTCCAGCTTCATTTTTCAGTTATTGAGCAATACCACTCAAAGGATTAAGGGTTTTGGTCATAGTACCAGGGTGTCCCGGTCTGGCCCCATACAGCTAAGGCGCTAGCTCCACCCCCGATAGTTATTTTCTTTGTAGTTCTCCTTTCCTTCTGTTAATTATGCAGAGATCGGTTAATCTTTTTGGGAGTGCTGTAGATTTTTTGCCTACATTTTTGGGGTTTGATCACGCCCTCAGCTTCAGGCTTCCCACTTGGAGATTGTAATATTGTGCTGTTCTATTTTATCTATCTATCTATCTATCTATCTATCTATCTATCTATCTATCTATCTCTACTATGTAATCTATCTAGCCATCATACCTTTATACAGCTAGTGAAATAAAACTGTAGCCCTAGGCATTATTGCTTTCACCTTATTCCATGTTCTGAATTTGGAAGAAAAAATGCTCTCTTTTGCCTGGGTGACATGAACAAGAAATGAACAGCTGACCTGAGTTTGAATTTAGAGTGTTCATTAATAGGATATTATGCCATATGCTCGGCACACTGTCTTTTTTTTAATGCAGCCGCCAATTGGAGAGAATTTCTAATTAGTAATGGTATAATGAGAGTATTCAAAGGCTAATGTGGTGGGTGGAGAAGAGAAACAGATCACTTGCCGTGTACTGGAAATATTTCCCTTCATTTTCTTGGTGGAATAATGACCTGCAGTAAAAAGCTGCGATCTCTGACAAATGAAGGACATTCGAGGAGGTTACACTAACTACTGCAAGAGCATTTATCACTTTTGAAATAGACAAAAAATTGTAAAGAGCCTCAGACCTAGTTTAACATGCAGATATGTAATGAATTATAACTGAAAAAGAAGAAAGGCGAGAAGTTGTAAATAATGTATATGAATTTCACAGATGCTTATAGTCAAATGTTCGCCAAACTACTGTGACATGAATAAGCAAACATAAAAGTATTTACATGGAAACATTTTACGATTAATGTTAAATGAAGATTATACTGCTCTATATATGTGGGTGGAACAAAAAAGCTAGTTCAGTTAATGCAACCAAATATATGTGCATATGTTCTGTCTTATAACTACTGACACTATTCACATTTTTATTCATCCAGACAAAGGACAAGGCCAGACCAAGTTGGATATTACTGTGTGAGCTCTGTCAAATTTTTTTGAAAAGGGAAAACAACTAAGGAAAATCACACAGAAAATTGTACTGCTATATAATGCTAAAATGAATAAAGCAATACAGTGCCATCATAAAACTACTGTATAGTGCCTAAATAATTGTGCTGCACTGCCCTGAAGTATCACAGCTAGTAGTAGTTGAGCCCTGCTGTGAATTTTCCTTAGGCTAATTTCACACAGGCAATGATTTACTAAAAACTGATTTTGATCCTCATTGAAATTTTACAACATTTTGGGATGAATGAATGAATTAACTCACCTCTAATGTTCGTTCAAGTCAATTGGTCACTATAACAAAAACTGACAGCACAGATACAGTATCCATGTACAGTCTGTTTTTCACTGATGGTTGCTAGGAGCTGATCGGCGTTATTCTTCAGTTTTTTTTCACGTGCATAAAAAATGCATGTCAAACAGTAGCAATGCAAATGAAAAAAAACAACATTAAATACAATTGCAGACAAAATTGATTCAACGTGCATTGTTTGTATTACTTGTGTGAAAGAGGTCTTAGTGGGTGAAAGGGGTTCGGTAAACCCTCATGTGCATGCATTGCTTTGTAATTTTGTGCCCCAGAAACACAAATACTGTATGCTTTTATGAACAACTTCTGGTCGCTATTGAAAACACTGACAGAGCTCACCGAAAGAAAGTAGTGGGAGAGTAAAAGCTACCAACCAGGCTCTCCCTTAGGCCTCATGTATAAAACCGCAGTTTCAGTCCACATTAAATCCGCATTTTTTGCGTATCAGATGTGGACCCATTAATTTCAATGGGGCTGCAAAAGATGTGTGCTGTCTGCAGCCATATGTCAATTCTGAGGCTGTGCAAAAAAATGGAACATGTCCTATTCTGGTACGTTTTGCAGACAAGAATAGGCATTTGAAACATACTGCGGGACCTGCAGAAGGGAAAATGCGGACTGCAAAAGTGGATACGGTCGCGTCCATGAGCCCTTAGGGTAAGTCCGCTTGAGATGGAAATGCTGTGAGTTTTACCTACAGATTTGTACAGGTAAAATTACAGTGGATTACAGTACCAAGCATGTCAAAGAGATTTTAATGAATCTCCTCTACATGTTGCAGAATTTTTACACACAGAAATGCTTAAATCCCCATTATGTCAATTTATGTAGCAGATTTTATCATGGATTTCACTTCTTTCAGGGTGAAATGTGTGGTGAATCAGAAGCAAAATCCACATTAATTTGATATCTATTTCCAGTGAGAAAACCTGCCATATTTGAACCTGGCTTTAATAATGCTCATTTCCCATGATCTAGGTGTGTCAGTTTCCTGAAAATCAAAATTTTTCTCACTAACAGTTTAGAAATCTCTACTTTATTATTATTATGACCTTCCTGTAAGGGAAATCAGCTCTTTATGCACTGACGTCATTGTCAGCCTGTGATACATTTACCGTATTTTTCGCCCTATAAGAAACAAAAGTGGGGGGAAAATAGCAATGCGTCTTATGGAGCAAATGCTGCAATTTACAATGTTACACGGCCGCTGCGATGCCGCACAGCACAGTCGGCGGGTGTATCATCTGAGAGGAAGGAGGGGCTGGGGGTCGCCATCTGGATTAGGAATGCCAGGGCGGACCGGGGCAGTCCCTATATTCTATTGCACCGGCCCCGCTCACTGTTGTATAATCTTATCTAACTTGTAGGCATTGTTAAGATATAATAATCATGTGTAATCCAGCTGTATTACTTACAACTAAGTTCCATAGCAGAGAGGAGGGAGGAGGCAGGCCGGGAGGACGGGCGGCGCGTCACTCACTACGTCATGCGCCACCCACTTTATGAATGAAGCAGGCGGCGCGGGGAACAGCTGGCCCCTGATAGAACAGTACTATCCTTGTCCTTAATGCGGACAATAATAGGACATGTTCTATTTTTTTGTGGTACAGAAATACAGAAACGCAATGCACACGGAGTACCTTCTGTTTTTTTTGCAGACCCATTGAAATGAATGGTTCTCTATACAGTCCGCAAAAAAAATAGAAGAGACACGGAAAGAATTTATGTTTGTGTGCAAATGGCCTAAGCCAACAAGCAATTGTGATTTTCCCTCTAAATTGAGAAATCTTATTATTCTGCATTGTGCTGTTTCTCAGTTATTCCTCCTAGAAATATACCGTATTTTTCGCCCCATAAAACGCAATTTTTTTCCCCCAAAAATGGGGGAAAAGTGCCCCTGCGTCTTATGGGGCGAATGCTGTAATTTTTACATCGCCAGCTGCGATGTACGCGCGAGCCGGGAGGGACTGGGAGGCTGGGGGCCGCATGCGAGGGGCCAGTGCAGTGACTGTACCCGCCCGCCCCCGCTCTCCAGTGCTGCACTATTGAAAAATGAAATATGTAATCCGATAAAGTTCCTGTCTATGCCCCCACCCTAATATTACCGACACATGGCAGCTTGTTGAGCAGGCAGTCGGGCGCGCGACTCACTGACGCCACGTGCCTGCGCCGCCTACTTTATGAATGAAGTAGGCGGCGCAGGCACGTGACGTCAGTGAGTGACGCGCCGCCGCCCGGACTGCCTGCTTCAACAAGCTGCCATGTGTCGGTAATATTAGGGTGGGGACATAGACAGGAACTTTTAATTTAATTAAATATTTTGTATTTCTATAGTGCAGGGGGCGGAGTACAGTCACTGCACCGGCCCCTCCGCAATTGCCGGCCCCCAGCTCCTCCTCCCAGTCCCTCCCAGCTCGCTCAGTTTTATGGGGGAGGGGTCTGAGGATGGCACTGCTATGGGATGGGGATCTGTGGATGGCACTGTTATGGGGTGGGGACGGCGTGTGGATGACACACATATATAACAGTGCCATCCACAGATCCCCCATAACAATGCCATCCACAGATCCCCCATAACAATGCCATCCACAGATGCCCCCATACAGTGCCATCCACAGATGCCCCCATACAGTGCCATCCACAGATGCCCCATAACAGTGCCAGCCCTGTTATGGGGGATCTGTGAAGGATACTGTTACAGGGGGCTGTAACAGTATCCTTCACAGATCCCACCCATAACAGTATCCTTCACAGATCCCACCCATAACAGTATCCTTCACAGATCCCACCCATAACAGTATCCTTCACAGATCCCACCCATAACAGTGCGTCATCCACAGATCCCCCATAACAGTGCGTCATCCACAGATCCCCCATAACAGTGCGCCATCCCCAGATCCCCCATAACAGTGCGTCATCCCCAGATCCCCCATAACAGTGCTGTCATCCACAGATCCCCCCATAACAGTGCATCATCCCCAGATCCCCCATAACAGTGCGTCATCCCCAGATCCCCCATAACAGTGTGTCATCCCCAGATCCCCCATAACAGTGTGTCATCCACAGATCCCCCATAACAGTGACATCCACAGATCCCCAGTAATAGTGCCATCCACAGACCACCATTAGTTCCAAAACCACCAAAAGCACACCTTTTGGTTAAAAATATTTTTTTTCTTATTTTCCTCCCCAAAAACCTAGGTGCGTCTTATGGGCCGGTGCGTCTTATAGGGCGAAAAATACGGTAAACTGACAGCTGGGTGTTACCAGTTGGTGGTGTGTCCCCTGCACTCTCTAATGCCGTGTTTCCCAACCAGTGTGCCTCCAGCTGTTGCAAAACTACAACTCCCAGCATGCCTGCACAGCCAAAGGCTGTCCGGGCATGCTGGGAGTTGTAGTTTTGCAACAGCTGGAGGCACACTGGTTGGAAAACACTGCTCTAATGCTATCCAATAAGTGCTTCACTGTAAAGGGAAATAGTAACACCCAGGGTTCAAGTTATTAATACATTTTCTTTAATATATTTATATATTAATATATTTTCTTTCTGTCTCTGTTCTGGTTTGTTTTTTTGTGGACTGTATGCAGTCCATGTGCATTCCATCTCTGTATGTCTGCATGTCTGTTCCACAAAAATAGAACATGCCCTATTATTGTCCGCATAACAGACAAAACAGACAAGGGTAGGACTGTTCTATTAGGGGCCAGTTGTACCGTTCCGCAAAATACAGAATGCACACAGACGTCAACCATATTTTTTGAGGATCCGTTTTTTGTTGACCGCAAAATACATACGGTCATGTGCATGAGCCCTAATACAGGCTTAACCACTTGCCTACTGCCCAGTGAATTTATACATGGCTGTAGGATGTGACATGTAACCTGAGGTATAAAAGCTTTAGGGTATATTGCAATCTACCAGCATCCCGGAGGGACCAAACAAAGTTCCTGGCTTTTGATTACAGTGACATCCTGTGACAGTGAACAACTGTTAATTTTTTTTTATAAATAAGTCTATAAAACACAAACAGAGCCTCTGTCTCTTCTAAAATCATTCTAGTTCTTCGTCGGACAGAAACCCTGCTGGTAACACAGTTACTTCAAAGCACAGCAGAAAAGTCTGTGTAAAATAAAAACACTTTTTTTCCACACATTTTTTATTTTTTGTTTCATTAAAAAAATAGTAAAAATTTAAAACATTTTAAAAAGTTATAGCTGCTTTATAAAGTGGACTAGTTTTTTTTTCTTTTATACAAATAAAATAAAATAATATAGTTATTTGTTTTAGCTATAGTTAGTATAGGAAGTAAGTTGTGTGTAAAATATACAAATGTGCACAATCTTTTTTATTTATAAAACATAGTCATAGTTAGTATACGTAAGTCTTGTGTGTGCACAAGAGATTTATAGACACACATAAGGAGACTTACAGACGGATGTAATATGTACATGTATTTTCATTAAAAAAGAAAAATATTCTTTAGTATTATTAGTGTAAAAGGTCTTACATCATATAACCACATGCACATCTTTTTGTGGTGCACGCATGTCTACTTTTTATCAAAGAAAAACAGGAGGTAAAAAGGCGTTTACATTTAGTAATATAGTGGCCTTTTGTGTACACGCATATAGATATTTTCTTTCATAAAATATAGTTTAGTATCTTGAGCGTATTGCGGTCTTTTGAATACATTGTATAACCATCTATGTAGTATATATGAATACCATAAGTATACATAGAGGTCTTCTAATGCATAATATACCTGCATACATTTATTCTTTAATAGAGAAAAAAATAAAAATAAAATGGTTCTGTCAATTAACTTTTATAGTTAGAATTGCTATCTTTTGTGTGTTTCATACACACACATTTTCATAAAAGCATACACACCTATTTTACACACATATATATATATATATATATATATATATATACACACACACACATATATATATATATATATATATATATATACACACACACACACATATATATATATATATATATATATATATATATATATACACACACACACCTTTATTTGAATAAATTTGGGTCATGAGATAAAATGGCGAGCAGATGTTTCAATGCAGAAGAGGCATATTTTTTGTTCTCAGTGAGGAAAGTAGTGTGAAAGAGTTTGTGTATGAACCCGTTAATGGCAACTACACTTAACTGAAAGCTCTGGTGACTGATTGTGACACCCACATACTGCAAAAAATCCAGAGAAGGTAGCAGAGTTTCCTTGAGAGGAATAAGGAATGCACAGAAAGCAGTGATGTGCCAAGGCCATCTACAAGCCACACGGTACAAAGTACTAGTTACAGCAGTGGCGAACAGTGCATGGAACTACCAGTGTTGAGGTCCATAGTCAGCATCAAACACAATGTTCCTCATCTGACATTAATCCAGTATGGTCCATCCTCAAATAACACGTCACACATTCCATCAGTTACAGCACAAGCTGACGTTAATGTACAAACTGAAATTTTTTTTTAAACCTTTTATTACTTTTATTACCTTCCTATAAAAATAAAGAAATAAATGTTACACTTAATAAATCCTTGATCCACTTTAATGGCCAACAATAGTACCAGCTATGCTTATACATTTAGGGGGTATGAAGGAAAAGACAGTAAGTTACATCTCCCTGATTTCCTATCCTATATGGGCATGAATCAGAAAATTTAAATAGAAAAAAAGAAAAAGAAATGGGGGGCACTCATAAATACAGGGATCAGATGGACCCAGGATAGATATACATGAATTTATTACAATAACAACAACCTAAAAATAGTCAATATAAAAGGTAAACACAGCAATGCAATGCACCAGGTAATCAATAAAGTCCAGGGATAACGTTGAGCTAACGAACAGTCCGCTGTCAAGGAGTGATTCCACTCACTAAAGTACGAGATGTGAACTGAGGTGAGCGCATAAGTGTTAGCATATGTAGCAAGGTGCCGTATATCCTTATCGGTAGATGTATACAGTGCCCATTAAAGTACTTTACCGCTTCCCGTTGATATCTTTGACCGGACCGTGCTCGGCGTCCCGTGCTGGCTATTCGGTCTGATGCGGCGTCTCACGTGACCGGCTGAATCCACGTGACCGGCTGAATCACGTGACCGGCTGGATCCACGTGACTATGACGTACTTGGGATATGCGGTATTTTCGCAGGTCCTTGGATAGAAAATCGATGTGCAATTGTACAGCACTTACTGCGGATCAATCCTTTCATTCGAATGAGGGCATGAAATTCATAAGCCTGGTAGGCTTAGTCTCCAGAGACAAATCTTAGGGTTCAAGTAGACTGCAGACTGCACCAAACGCGTTTCGGGGTACGCCCCTTCTTCAGTGGTGATGTCTGCAGACTGAGTGGGTCACCTTTTATAGTTAAGTTCACTAATAGGGGCGGTTTTCAAATAATGGATCGGATTCCCGTTCCGGAATGGAATTCATCTCGTTGTAAAAAACCGCAATGCATCGCATTGGTATCACATATATACAAATCATATAATATAAAATCGTGTACTCAAATAAAACTACCAGACTGTTGTACTGGTACAAATTAAAAATGAAATAAAATACCATAAAATCTAAATAAAATAAAATAGAATATGCCCTCATTCGAATGAAAGGATTGATCCGCAGTAAGTGCTGTACAATTGCACATGTATTGATTTTCTATCCAAGGACCTGCGAAAATACCGCCTATCCCAAGTACGTCATAGTCACGTGGATCCAGCCGGTCACGTGATTCAGCCGGTCACGTGGATTCAGCCGGTCACGTGAGACGCCGCATCAGACCGAATAGCCAGCACGGGACGCCGAGCACGGTCCGGTCAAAGATATCAACGGGAAGCGGTAAAGTACTTTAATGGGCACTGTATACATCTACCGATAAGGATATACGGCACCTTGCTACATATGCTAACACTTATGCGCTCACCTCAGTTCACATCTCGTACTTTAGTGAGTGGAATCACTCCTTGACAGCGGACTGTTCGTTAGCTCAACGTTATCCCTGGACTTTATTGATTACCTGGTGCATTGCATTGCTGTGTTTACCTTTTATATTGACTATTTTTAGGTTGCTGTTATTGTAATAAATTCATGTATATCTATCCTGGGTCCATCTGATCCCTGTATTTATGAGTGCCCCCCATTTCTTTTTCTTTTTTTCTATTTACATTTTCTGGCCTGGGTGTTGCCAGGGGTGAGCACCATAGTATATTGATATACCAAGTGAGCCACTGTTCATTCCTATCACGTGATGAATCAGAAAATTGTCATGGATATAATGAATCCACTACTAAGACAAGGCTATCATCTGTTTATGGACAACTACTATACATGCTTCCCACTGTTCAAACACTTGTATGAGAGAGGATCAGTTCTGTGGGGGAAAAAAAAAAACAAGAGGGGCTTCTCAGAGTAACTTGTCAAAAAAAAATCTAAAAAAAGGAGAAACATTGTTTTTGTCCAGCTCAGAATTGCTGACTGTAAAATATAGAGATAAGAAAAATTTTCACAATTTATGAAATTCTTTAACCCCTTCCTGAGACATGACGTAATAGTATGTCATGGCGGCAGATGACTTGCCGCAATTTGACGTACTATTACGTCATGGTGATCAGGCAGGCAAAGGAATGGTGCACGCCCAATCACTGCAGGGGCCCAGCCGTCACTGATAGCCAGGCCCCTGCTGTATCCTCTAGCATTGCTATAAAATCCAATGCTGGTGGATTAACCCCTCCTATGCCGTGGTCAACACTGACCGCGGCATAGAAGGTTTTTTGGGTCAGTGAGGGATCCCATCGGGTCCACGCTCTGTGGTGACGGGGACCCTATGGGTGAGAAGGCAGCCCAATTCATTGCAGAGACTGCCCAATGCCTTGCAAGGCATCGGGACCTGCCAGCTATGGAAACTAAGGAGATCCAGCCCCAGGCTGGGTCTCCTAGGCAACCTGTTAGTGTATTACTCAGTGTAATACACTAACAGGCAATGCATTACAATACAGATCTATTGAAATGCATTGCAGAGGGGGATCAGACCCCCAAAAGTTGAAGTCACAGAGCGGGTCAGAAATAAAGTAAAAAAAAAGTAAAAAAAAAAGTATTTTTAATGATAAAAAATAAAGTTTCAAGTAAAAAAAATGCCCCTTTCCCCTGATTTTATAATAAAAAATAGCATGGATAAGTAAAAGTGGCTTGGATAAGTTAAAGTGTTCTAAAGTTATTACCACATAAAGTTACACATCAAATTTGCAAGAAATGGCTTGGGCAGGAGGGCGAAAACTGGCCCAGGTTAGAAGGGGTTAATCCCAGTACCTCATAGTTGAAGACATGCACATGTGTCCGTGAATAGTGTTGAGCGCGAATATTCGAAAAGCGAATTTTTTTAGCGAATATCGGCACTTCGCTAATTCGCGAATATTTCGAATATAGCGCTATAAATTCGCTATTTCGAATATTCGTTTTTTTTTTTTTTTTTTTTAGTTATATTTTTTTCTTTCCCTCTTCCCAACAGTAGTTCTTACCTGTCCTGAGGATTCCTGGCTTCCTGGCTGCTCTAGTCAGTGCCCATTGCCGCTTCTGCCGACTTCCGTGCTCATGGAGCGTCCCCATCCATGGGAGAATCTACATATACTAAAATGTACTGTCGGATTTGAGGAATTACGTTGAAATCGCAATGCGATTAATTCAAGTTATATTAATCGCATTGCGATTTTAACTTAGAGCTGAGTTTATAATGGGTCAGCTTGCTAGAATGAACGAAGTTAACGAATTTGGAATATAGCAGCACTGCTAAGTTGAATTCGCAATGCGATTAATTTAACTTGAAGTAATCGCATTGCGATTTCAACTTGGCACTGCTAGTGCTATATTCCATATTCAGTTAATTCTAGCCTATGTAAGAAAGCAGTGCTAAGTTGAAATCGCAATGCGATTACTTCAAGTTAAATTAATCGCATTGCGAATTCAACTTAGCACTGCTGCTATATTCCATATTCGTTAACTTCGTTAATTCTAGCAAGCTGACCCATTATAAACCCAGCTCTAAGTTGAAATCGCAATGCGATTAATATAACTTGAATTAATCGCATTGCGATTTCAACGTAATTCCTCAAATCCGACAGTACATTTTAGTATATGGAGACGTTCCCATGGTGATGGGGACGCTCCATGAGCACAGAAGTTATGGTTGGCTTGGTAGAATTAGTGAATAGCGAATATGACGAATGTATTCGTCATATTCTCAAAACGAAGATAACGAAGTATTCTACATCTTCGCTTTAGCAACTCATTCGCCAACCTCGCTAATTCTAGCAATCAAATAGAAGGTTGACTATAGAGACAGCTGTGTAAATTGCTATGCGATTTTTTTTTTTTAATAGAATAATTATATTACTTGATATAATTATTATAATTATTCTATTTATTAAAAAAATAAAAAAATCGCATAGCGAATTAAACACAGCTGTCTCTATAGTCAACCTTCCTATTTGATTGCTAGAATTAGCGAGGTTGACGAATAGGTAGCTAAAACGAAGATGTAGAATACTTCGTTATCTTCGTTTTGAGGAATAGACGAATACATTCGTCATATTCGTCATCCTCGCTAATTCTAGATATGAAACCAATAGGAAAGTAGCCTTAAGTACAAATCGCAATATGCGATTATTTAAATCGCATGTTAATCGCGATAACTAGAAAAAATGACGAATATTCGATTTCGACGAATATGAAACGAATATTCATTCGAATATTCGCGAATTTCGTCGAAATCGAATATGGCACCTGCCGCTCATCACTATCCGTGAATATAATAAGTACATGGGGGCAGTAGATTTCAATGACCAAATGATAAAACCATACCTGGTACTACGGCAATTCAAGTACTATGAGACAGTCTTCTTTCACCTTATTTTGATGTGGTATTTTTGTTTCAACAGTTCACAACATATGTTCTGGCAGCATGGTGCCATAAAACAGCAATAATAAAATAGCAGCCCAAAATGCCCTCCAGTTCTTTGAAGTCTTGAATTGTGAGCCCAAAATATATGTAAAAAGCACATATAGGGTATAATTCCAAATGGCAGGAGTATACGAGTGTGTGGTAATGAGTATTTTTTTCAAGGCGCCATGGCGAATATGAAAAATAGACCACTGAATAAAGCAATTTAGAAAAAAAAAATATTTACATTTTATCCACCTATTTTCATTCAGTTTTCCTAAAAAAAAAAAAAAAATTCCAAACTTAAAATGATCAAATTTTTCCCAGATGAATACCTTAGGGGGGTCAACATTTTAAAATGTAGTCACTTTGTGAGTGTTATGTTTTGTTACTGTACAACATCTGTTCTGGCAGTATGGTGCCATAGAACTGGAAAAAATATGTCTCCAAAATCAATATTTCACTTCAGCCCTTTAAAATCTTGCAGTGAGTCCAAAAGATATGTTAAAAGCACATACAGGGTGTCATTTCAGAGGGCAGAAGCATATGAATGTGTGTTAAAGGGCATCTGTCAGTATATTTGTACCTCTGAAACTGGCTGACCTGATGCTGAAGGCACCTATGCTGGTCCCATGTTCATATGTGACCGTATTACAGAGAAAAACTATATTTTAATATATGCAAATTAGCCTTTAGGAGCAATAGGGGTGTTGGGGTATTGGGTGTTTTCCATTTTGATTGACAGAGCAAGGCAGTGAACACGTCATTACATGTGGCCTTGTCAGGTGCAGAGGGCATGGAGTGGCAGAGAGAGCAAAGCCTCTAGGAATAATGGCAACACCCCCTTTGCATCTAGAGACTAATTTGCATATATTAAAACAACATTTTTCTCAGCCATGCAGGCACATATGAACTTGGGACCAGCACAGGTGCCTTCAGCTACCAAATACACACGTAACAGGTCAGCCAGTTTCAGAGATACAGGTTTAATGTGTGTGTTTTTTTTTTTTTTTAAGGCAACATAGTGAATGTGAAATATAGGTCAATAAATCAAACAGTTTTTAGAAAATGTTCCTAAGATGAATACTTTAGGGGGTAACCATTAAAAAAGTCACTTTGTAGATATCTTTTAATGTATTGGCATTGTACAACATCTGTTCTGACAGCATGGTGCAATAAACCAGCAACAGAAAAATATGCCTCTAAAATAAAACAGTACAAACATGCGGTAATGGCTTTAGACATGTGTTGTCTTCAAATTTTTTCTTCTGAGAAAAATTGATGAGAAAAAAATATAATTTTTTTTTCATAATTTTCATACTTTTTCTTAAATTTTTTAAAATATTATATCTATCATTGAATGACACAAAAGGTAGGGCTAATGTGTCTTCTGAAAAATAATATTAAATACCTACAGTGGATATAAAAAGTCTAAAATTGATGAAAAGACGAGAAGAAATGGGGTCTGGGAGGCTAACAAGAGGCCTACAGCAACATTAAAGGAGCTGCAGGAATATCTGGCAAGTACTGGCTGTGTGGTGCATGTGACAACAATCTCCCGTATTCTTCACATGTCTGGGCTATGGGGTAGACTGGCAAGACGAAAGCCTTTTCTTACGAAGAAAAACATCCAAGCCAGGCTACATTTTGCAAAAACACATCTGAAGTCTGCCAAAAGAATGTGGGAAAAGGTGTTCTGGTCTGATGAAACCAAGGTTAAACTTTTTGGCCATAATTCCAAAAAGATATGTTTGGCTTAAAAACAACACTGCACATCACCAAAAGAACACCATACCCACAGTGAAGCATGGTGGGGGCAGCATCATGCTGTGGGGCTGTTTTTCTTCACCTGGAACTGGGGCCTTAGTTAAGATAGAGGAACTTAATCTTTCAGCATGAAAACGACCCAAAGCATACATCCAAATCAACAAAGGAATGGCTTCACCAACAGAAGTTTAAAGTTTTGGAATGGCCCAGCCAGAGCCCAGACCTGAATCAGGAGATGCCCTCACAATCTGACAGATTTGGAGTGTTTTTGCAAAGAAGAGTGGGCAAATCTTGCCAAGTCAAAATGTGCCATGCTGATAGACTCATATCCAAAAAGGCTGAGTGCTGTAAGAAAATCAAAAGGTGCTTTAACAAAGTATTAGTTTAAGGGTGTGCACACTTATGCAACCATATTATTTTATTTTTATATTTTTTCTTCCCTCTACATAAAAGATATCAGTTTGTTTTTCATTTGAGTTGTACAGTTTATAGGTCACATTAAAGGTGGAAAAAGTTCTGAAATTATTTATCTTTGTCTCATTTTTTACAGCACAGAAACCTAACATTTTAACAGGGTGTGTAGACTTTTTATATCCATTGTAAAGCCTTGTAGGTTGGATCAGATATTATATGGTTATTAAGAGTTATATAGGCCCATTGCTAAAATTGAAAAAAAGCCTGGTAAGAAAGGGATATTTGGCTTATGGGTGAAATTTCAGGATGAACTTAAAATGCACACTAACCTTTACAGGTGAACTTAATGTGACCTTCTCTAAACTTTTGAATGCACTTGTCCAACTGTTCAATGTTTCAATAGTTTTTGCACAATTTGCTGTTCTCTAACATGGAGCTTAATGGAAAAAATTCACAACAGGTGTTTAATCCATGAGTAATTTTCAGGTTTTGGAACCGGAAATGGTTTTTTACAGTACAAATTAAGTTATGACGTTATTACGCAAAGTCTCATGAGACTTCGCGAAGCAATAACTTCGGCTCATCGGAGTCAATACATTCTAATACTGTACAGAGATCCTGCTCTATACAGTATTGGAACGAAGTTTTATGTGAATCGACTTCAGATGTTTCATCTCAAGTCGATTCGCTCATCCCTAGTCATCCTTTTCACCGCAGGTCCTATGCCATTTTTTTTTCAAACAAGACGGGAACGGGTGCATGCATTCAAAGATCCACAACATTAACCAAAGGATTGATTTTTAATTTATGTCTGGTGGGACCCTTCGGTTGTGTTGAAATATAGCAACAGCTACAGCTTAATGCAGGAGGAACTATGTTAAGCTGACAGTATATGGCGCTGAGTTAAGCATTACTGTTTACTGAAGTGCAGTTATTCCAGTGTATGTACTGTCTGGTGATGATGTACTGTAGATATTATCATTTGTAGTCTCCATATTGATAATGATGTTACTGTTAATGGTTGCTGTTTTGTCCCAAGTAAAGTGAACCAGTTCTTTGTTCCCCCGTAAGGTCTGAGCACTGTTCATAAAAGCAGCAAACACTGCAACAGGTTATGGGCCCAGGACACAGAAAAAAACATAAAAAAAAAAACAGAACAGCACAGTTTGGTGCGTGGACAGACAACAGGAATCTTCCAGAAGTCTCAGCTATGAAAATTTAAAGTGGAAATGTTATGGTTCAGAGATGACTTGTGGGAGCTATTACTAGAAATGAGCAATGTTTTCAAAAATTCAATTTGGACGCTTTGCTGAACTTTTTCAAAAATATTGCTTTGTTCTGAATTAATTTGTCACGAAGTTCGTTAAATCAGCTATATCCCAGCCTGCAGGGAGAGTTTATCTTGATGTACATCACTGTGCATTGCAGCAACATACATAGCTAGTCCTTTCTTGTAGTGAAACAGTTACTGTGAGTTAGTATGACAGGCAGGTTTCATACAGTATATGAACGTGTGCATCGTCGTGCAGGCCAGCAACAGTCCTAGATAACCCCTAGCTAAACCAAAAAGTAAAACATACAGCAGTCTTTAGTAAAAGAAAAAAAAAACACTACCTGTGTCCCAATAACTCTTTAGTGGAACAGAAGAAGGACATGGAGGCAGTGCCAATTAAGAAGGGGAGGGTAAAAAGGTTCATATTGTGGCAGTGCAACCAAATTCTTTTGAATCAATTTTGTTAGCTCTAAAATGACTGTACGTCACTATTAGGCTCAATTCTCACTTCACTTATTTGGTCAGTTATGGGTCAAAAACAAAGAACAGGTGCAGATCTTTTCATGATCTCTTATCTGAGAGTATTGTGAAAATGAAAAATGTGGGGCTAAATCAACAATTTATCAGTAAAAAATGAATTTTTTCATTTTTGCAGCCAAGTGTTTCAAAATTCTGTGAAACACTTGTGGGGTCAAAATACCCACTATTCCCTCAATAAATTTCTACATGGGTTTAGTTTCCGAAATAAGGTCACATTTTGGGGGTTTCCAATGGAGGAGGTATCTCAGAATCTCTTCAAGTGCGACATGGAGCTCAAAAGCCATTCCAGCAAAATGTGCCCTCCAAAAACCAAATGGAATGCCTTCCCTTCTGAGTCCTATAGTGTGCCCATACAGCAGTTTATGACAACATATGGGATATTTTCATATTCAGGAAAAAGGCTTAATAAATTGTGTGGTGTTTTGTGAGGGGTACCACTTGAGAAAATGAAAATAAATGGGCAGTATTTTATTGCAGGAAATTCTTTTGTTTTTTTAATAGGCAAGTGTCTATAAATTGTATGAAACACCTGTTGAGTCAAAGTGCTCACTACACCCCTCAAAAATTCTTTTAGTGGTTTAGTTTCCAAAATGAGGTAACTTTTCAGGTGCTAATACTGTAGGAGTACTTCAATTGCGACATGACATCCCAAAACCATAACATTAAAATATACCCTCCAAAAACCCCATGTTGCTCTTTCTATTCTAAACACTGCAGTGTGCCCATACAGCAGTTTCTGTAAACTGGAGAATTAATTTAATAAATATTGAGGTTTGTTTTGCTGTTAACCCTTTCTGTGTTATAGGAAAAAGTGGATTGAAATAAAATATGGGCTGCACATAAATTGACTTTCAATTTCACCTCCATATAACTTTAATTCCCGTGGAACACCGAAAGGGTTAATAACGTTTCTAAAATCATTTTTCAATATTTTGAGGTTTGTAGTTTCCACAATGTGGTCATTTATGGACAGTTTCTATTATGTAGGCCCCTTAAAGTCACTTCAAACTGAATTAGTCTATAAAAAAAGCCCGTTTTGGAAATTTTCTTGCAAATCTGAAAAATTGCTTCTGAAATTCTAAGCCTTCTAATGCCCTAAAAAATAAAATGCTTTTACAACAAAAATAAGACATATGGTGAATATTTATTAATAACTATTTTGTCAGGTATCACTGTCTTAAAACCAGAAAAATTCATCTTTTGAAAATTGAAGATTTTTCTATACATTTTTGATTCTTTTGTAAATAAAGATATTGACAAGAAATAAGCGAATCAAGTTGACGAAGTTGAATTCATTACGAATTTCAGGAAAAATTAGATTTGCAATGAATGCGAATTTCCTCATGCTGCGTGGTAATATGGCAGCTACATGTGTGAGGACATGGGGCAAGGGACTCTGGGAAGGCAGGATGACACATAATGCCATGCATACAGCCAATCAGCAGCCAGCCCTGTGATGTCACAGCCCTATAAATACGGTGGCCATCTTGGATTCAGACATTTTCCAGCGACTGAGTGCAGGGACAGACGTGAGAAGGCTAGGGTCAGCAATAGGAAAAACCTCATTGTGGAAAAAAAAAACTGAAAAAACGATTTATAAGTGCAGGGAAAGGATAGGGAGGAATCATTTCACAGCATCTCAGTGCAGGAAGAGATGTCAGAAGGTGCTAGGGGCAGTGATAGGAAAACCTTCATATTAAAAAAAAACGATTTACAAGTGCAGGGAAAGATTATTTGGGGATCCAAATAGCCATTAGACAGCTCTGTAATTCCAGCAATATGTTCTTGGGGTGCAAGTGCTATGTTGAAAAGCCCTAAGTGGCTTATATCTGTGGAAAAATATATATATACGCAGTTCACTTCTGCAGTTACAGTATATGTAGTGAAAGAGTTTAGCGGCGTATATCGGTACAAAAAGAAAAATATATATGCAGATCACTGTTGCAGTTATTTGCTGTAAAAGCATTTAGTGATGTATTGCAGAAATATAAGAAAAATATATACGCAGTTCACTGTTGCAGTTATATGTGGTGAAAGCGTTTAGTGGCCTATTTCAGTACAAGAAGGAAAATATATTCTCAGTTTACTTCTGCAGTTATATGTTCTAAAAGCATTTAGTGGCCTATATCAGTACAAAAAGAAAAATACAATTTTAGTTCACTACTGCAGTTATATGTGGTGAAAGCGTTTAGTGGCCTATTTCAGTACAAAAAGAAAAAAATATTCTCACTTCACTTCTGCAGTTATATGCGGTGACAGCGTTTAGTGTTGTATTTCAGTACAAAACAAAAAAATATGTACACAGTTCACTGTTACAGTTATTTGTGGTAAAAGCGTTTAGTGACATATTTAAGAACTAAAAGAAAAATATGTAAGCAGTTCACCGTTGCAGTTATTTGCGGTAAAATGGTTTAGTGGCCTATTTCAGTACAAAAAGAAAAATATATGCACAGTTCACTTCTGCAGTTATAAGTGTGAACGTGTTTAGTGGCCTATTTTAGTACAAAAAGAAAAATATATACACACTTCACTGTTGCAGTTATATGTGGTAAAAGTATTTAGTGGCCTATTTCAGTACAAAAATAAAAATATTTTCATCGCTCTTAGGGGTGTTTTAATTTGCTTTTAATTTATTTAGTTCAGCTAAAAGTATGTCAGACAGAGAAGTGCCCGACCATGCACAGAGGAATGGCAGAGGCCTAAATGTTTCTGGTGCAGGCAGAGGTCACAGCAGAGTAAGGTGGCATTGCAGCATGAGTAGCAGCGAAAGGCCTGAGCTCCCGGTGTCATCTACTGGTCGTGTCTTGACCAGCAACCCAGGGGTTATTGATAGGTTAACTCGGTCATCCAATTCATCCCAAGTGACATCAGACACCCCCAACCAACAGTCGGTGGGTTTGTCCAACACAACCCTTAGTTGGCATGGCCCGGGAGCAGGCCCTGTACCCTCACCTGTCCTACAACCTGCTTCTATCCTTTGCTGTTCCCTCAGCCACAGAAGTATTGTATGCTGTAGGCTCATCTCCACTATACAGCGGGGACGAGCTACTAGAGGACAGTCAGCAGCTACTGCCCCGCCAAGATGTCGAGGAGACATCAACTGCTTCCTCCTCTAAGGGGGCAAGTAGAGATGAAGAGAGTGGCATGGGAGGTGGTGTTGCGAGCAGTCAGGCTCCTGACCCAGAGACCATTGAGGAGGACATCATTGACGTGCAGACACTACTCGATGATGATGAAGCCAATCGCACTTGGGAGCCGGGTGCAGAAGGGGCTTCATCATCTTCAGGAGAAGAGGGTGGCAGCTTGCCTGTGAGGCAGGGTGGCAGCTTGCCTGTGAGGCAGCAGCTGATCCAGCAAGGTGGTAGCATGCCTGGTAGTCAGCAGGGTGGCAGTAGAGGGAGGTTGGGAGCCAAACGTGCCCGGGGTAGACCACCTGCTTCGCAGCAGCCTACCTGCCCGGTAAGTATTGGTTGAGGGGTTTACGGAGGCAGTGGCGGTAGCAGTCAGTCAGTGCAGACTGTTGGGGGGTAAATCAACTACCAGGCAGTGTGGCATTTTTTTTTAAAAGCGCCAGATGAGGTGAACGTGGCCATATGTCGAATCTGTGGGCAGAAGGTGAAGCATGGCCAGGGTGCCACTACGGCCCTGCTTCAACATATGCAGCGTCGCCGTACAGTGGCCTAGGAGAACCGTGGCTCCGATGTGGTAGTCCAGCCTGCTCTAGCAACAGCTGCATCACCCAGTGGCACGCATCCTGTTTCAAGCAGAAAAGGCTCCACCACCTCAGCCGAAGAAAGCTATCTGTCATTCTCATCATCTGCGGGTCCCGATGCTCCTGCTCATCCTTCTCCTCATCAGTCATTCTGTCAGCAATCGATCACCGAAGCGATTGCCAAGAGACAGCAGCATGCGTGCACTCATCCAACAGTGCAGAAGCTGAATGTGTTCCTGACCAATTTGCTGGTGCTGCAGTCCCTTCCTTTTCAAGTGGTAGACTCTGCACTTTCAGAGAACTGATGGCTTGTGCCGAGCCGAGGTGGAGAGTCCCAAGCCGTAATTGTCAAATATGTAGAACAGAAGGTGGGCCAGTACTTGAGCCTGTCGGTGTCTGCCAAAGTGCATGGCAGCGCCGACGTGTGGAGCTGTAACTACAGTCAGAGTCAATACATGTCCATTATGCCCCACTAGGAGAATGTGGTTCCTGCACAGCCATACCACGTTCCTCCTGCACAGCCACACCGCATCCGCCTCCACATTGTCACACTGTTGGTCCTGCGACACTGTCCGCCTTTGCCTCCTCATCCTCCACCATGTCCTCTGCCTCCACTGCAGGGGCAAGTCTCAGTGACCCTCTAGCATACCACATGTGCCGGGCACAGCAGTGTCATGCTCTTCTACACCTGGTTTTTCTGTGTGATTCATCAAGAAATCGAATCCTGGCTTTCTCCATGACAACTGAAAATCGGAACCATGGTGACCGACAACGGGAAGAACATGGTGTCAGTGCTGCGTCAATGAAGGCTGAGCCATGTACCTTGCATGGCACACGTGTTCAATCCGGTTGTCAAGCGGTTCCCGAAGTCTTCCACCCATCTGCAAGACATCCTAAAAATGGCCAGGAAACTTTGCATGCACTTCAGCCACTCGTACGCTGCAAAGCACACCCTCCTCGAGCTGCAGCAGCAGAACGGCACCCCCCAACATAGGCTGATATGCAACGTTTCCTCCCGTTGGAATTCCACCCTCCATATGTTAGACTGACTATACGAACAGAGAAAGGCCATTAATGATTTGTTGATGATTCAAGTGGATAGGAGTACTCCCCTGTGTAACTTCGATGGCAGCCAGTGGCAGCTCATTCATGATACCTGTCGTTTGCTCAGGCCCTTTAAGGATGCCACATTATTTGTCAGTCGCCAGGAGTATGGGATGAACGACGTCATTCCACTGCTTCAGGGGACAGGATACGCCTAGATCTCACGGCCACATGAGCCCTGTGGGGGCTGAACTGAAGGAGAAGGAGGAGGTGGAGGAGAACATTAGAGCACAGGAAATGAGAAGCGAAATGGGTGGTTTTTCTATTCCGCTGACAAAAGAGGAGAAGCAGCCAGAGGAGCTACAGGGCGATGAGGAAGACGAGACAGAGGACCCAGACACACCATGGCAGTATGCAGTGGTGATGGAGGCCTGATGCATGCTCACTTGCTTGCATAGTAACATAGTAACATATTATATAAGACATTTGTCCATCCAGTTCGGCCTGTTATCCTGCAAGTTGATCCAGAAGAAGGCAAAAAAACAACCTGTGAGGTAGAAGCCAATTTTCTCCACTTAAGGTGAAAAAAATTCCTTCCCGACTCCAATCAGCAAATCAGATAACTCCCTGGATCAACGAACCATCTCTAGTAGCTATAGGCTGAAATATTATTACACTCCAGAAATACATCCATACCCCTCCCTCTTGAACTCTTTTAGTGAACGAACCATCACTACCTCCTCAGGCAGAGAGTTTCACAGTCTCACTGCTCTTACCGTAAAGAATCCTATTCTGTGTTTGTTTACAAACCTTCTGCAGCAACCGGGACACCCTAGGGGATTATGTGCGTGAGCATACTAGTGATGAGGTGCTTAGGATAGTAGTACTCACGGTTAAGTTAACCCTTGGGGCCGACATGCAGTGGATGGGAAGACAGCACAAAATCCTCCGGGGCACTCTCGGTTGTAGGGAACACCAGCCAGATGTTGGGTGAGGTGCCCTTGATACTTCTTTTTGTTTAGCATGCTTTGGTGGCTGGGCCCCTGTGTTCGTGACACCAGCACTGTTAGTTGCAATTAAAAGATGGAGCAGAAGAATGAGGAGT
>JAKVIS010001761.1:0-29133 GCA_033119425.1 Bufotes viridis
GGTTCGATTGGTGTTTAACCGTTTTGCATTTATCGTGAAACACTTTCGCGTTTTCGTGCGCCGCTTCAGTGTATAAAGTAATTAGAAATGTTTTGCTACTTACCATTAATAGATTTACTTAGATACCTTGATAGCAGCGGTTTGAGCTGCAGTCATAGCATATAAAATGAAAGTCATTGCATGATGGCTTCTTATTAATAATGAAGAGACGTCCAAAATTTGTTATTTTAATTCAGAGATTACAGATTATGTTAATTTTTACATTTAATGTTAGTCTGAGATCCCTTCGTTAACAACAGTGTTTTATGATCGGTGAGAGAGATTGGGAGAGGTGTGCTGGCTATCAAGGGGGAAAGATAGGAGGCCAGTTTTTCTAATTATAATATACACATATCTATACTACTTACTATTTTACTTTGTATAAGTAAAGTTTGTGACTATTAACTGGTGTGCTTTTCTGTTATATTTAAATACCTAGAGACATAGAGTCTAAGAAGTAGGAGTATGAGATGGGAGGCTTAGAAGGTGAGTGGAAGAGACAAAGGGTTAAGGAGGGAGAGAGGACAGTGAGGTGGATGAAAAAAAGAGGGAGTTGGAGGCTGAGTAAGGAGGAATGAAGAGGGAGGGGTACGTGGGGCTGAGGTGAAAGATAACAAAGGAAGGGATTTAGAAACTAAGAAGGGGTGGAGGTATATAAACTAGAATAGGAGAAGACAGTATTCAATGAGTATTTGTTTGGAACTCAGTAGGCGGCATTTATCAACATTGGTGTTCCCATACACCAATCTTGATCTCCTTATGCTCTGGATTAAGATGTTCCCTAATTTCTTAAGAGACAGATGCCTTTTAATAAATCTGGTGCACCTCTGGCACTCTGTGCGGCTGAAATTAAAGTCTATGCCACCTAGGGGCTGGAATAGACTTGAGGAAAAACTTACTCCAGTTTCCGGCGTATTTATAGTAAACTCAGAGAGGTTGCAATGGGCTACCCTCTCTCTCTAAGGGCCTCTTGTTTCTCACCTTTTAAAAAATATTGGTGGGAAGCTTTAAAAGTCTGAAGTTATTGCATGAATATGGCGAGCACCATCACTTGTGACTTCTTACGCCGCTGTAGTGTTGTAAGTACTTTGATAAATGCCCTTCAATGACTTTTTAGTCTTAGTTTAGGCATTAAGGAGTAAGTAAGCAATATTGCGTCATTAGCTGCCAGAATCAGTTTAAAATCTGAAGTGTTAGATACGGATCTGTGTATAAAGTAATTAGAAATGTTATTTTTACTTACCAGTAATAGATTTACTTAGATACCTTGATAGCAGCAGTTTGAGCTGCAGTCATAGCATATAAAATGAAAGTCATTGCATGATGGCTTCTTATTAATAATGAAAGACGTCCAAATTTGTTATTTTAATTCAGAGATTGCAGATTATGTTAATTTTTACACTTAATGTTAGTCTGAGATCCCCTCATTCAGTAACAGTGTTTTTATGATCGGTGAGGAGATTGGGAGAGGTGTGGCTGGCTATCAAGGGGAAAGATGAGGAGGCCAGTTTTTCTAATTATAATATACACATATCTATGCTACTTTTATTTTACTTTGTATAAGTAAAGTTTGTGACTATTAACTAGTGTGCTTTTCTGTTATATTTAAATACCTAGAGACATAGAGTCTAAGAAGTAGGAGTATGAGATGGGAGGCTTAGAAGGTAGTGGAAGAGACAAAGGGTTAAGGAGGAGAGGACGTAATAGGTGGATGAAAAAGAGGAGTTGGAGGCCGAGTAGGAGAATGAAGAGGGAGGTAATTGAGGCTGAGGTGAAAGATAAGAAAGAAGGATTTAGAAACTAAGAAGGGGGTGGAGGTATATAAACTAGAATAGGAGAAGACAGTATTCAATGATTATTTGTTTTGGAACTCAGTGGGCGGCATTTATCAACATTGGTGTTCCCATACACCAATCTTGATCTCCTGTGCTCTGGATTAAGATGTTCCTAATTTCTTAAGAGGCAGATGCCTTTTAATAAATCTGGTGCACCTCTGGCACTCTGTGCGGCAGAAATTAAAGTCTATGCCACCTAGGGGCTGGAATAGACTTGAGGAAAAACTTACTCCAGTTTCTGGCGTATTTTATAGTAAACTCAGAGGGTTGCAATGGGCCCTGCCCTCTCTCTCTAAGGGCCTCTTGTTTCTCACCATTTAAAAAATATTGGTGGGAAGCTTTAAAAGTCTAAGTTATTGCATGAATATGGCGAGCACCATCACTTGTGACTTCTTACCGCCGCTGTAGTGTTGTAAGTACTTTGATAAATGCCCTTCAATGACTTTTTAGTCTTAGTTTAGGCATTAAGGAGTAAGTAAGCAATATTGCGTCATTAGCTGCCAGAATCAGTTTAAAATCTGAAGTGTTAGATACGGATCTGTGTATAAAGTAATTAGAAATGTTTTTTTACTTACCAGTAATAGATTTACTTAGATACCTTGATAGCAGCAGTTTGAGCTGCAGTCATGGCATATAAAATGAAAGTCATTGCATGATGGCTTCTTATTAATAATGAAAGACGTCCAAATTTGTTATTTTTAATTCAGAGATTCCAGATTATGTTAATTTTTACACTTAATGTTAGTCTGAGATCCCCTCATTCGTAACAGTGTTTTTATGATCGGTGAGGAGATTGGGAGAGGTGTGGCTGGCTATCAAGGGGAAAGATGAGGAGGCCAGTTTTTTCTAATTATAATATACACATATCTATGCTACTTTTATTTTACTTTGTATAAGTAAAGTTTGTGACTATTAACTAGTGTGCTTTTCTGTTATATTTAAATACCTAGAGACATAGAGTCTAAGAAGTAGGAGTATGAGATGGGAGGCTTAGAAGGTAGTGGAAGAGACAAAGGGTTAAGGAGGAGAGGACGTAATAGGTGGATGAAAAAGAGGAGTTGGAGGCTGAGTAGGAGAATGAAGGGGGAGGTATTTGAGGCTGAGGTGAAAGATAAGAAAGAAGGATTTAGAAACTAAGAAGGGGGTGGAGGTACATAAAGTAGAATAAGAGAGGACAGTATTCAATGATTATTTGTTTTGGAACTCAGTGGGCGGCATTTATCAACATTGGTGTTCCCATACACCAATCTTGATCTCCCTGTGCTCTGGATTAAGATGTTCCTAATTTCTTAAGAGGCAGATGCCTTTTTAATAAATCTGGTGCACCTCTGGCACTCTGTGCGGCAGAAATTAAAGTCTATGCCACCTAGGGGCTGGAATTGACTTGAGGAAAAACTTACTCCAGTTTCCGGCGTATTTTATAGTAAACTCAGAGGGTTGCAATGGGCCCTGCCCTCTCTCTCTAAGGGCCTCTTGTTTCTCACCATTTAAAAAATATTGGTGGGAAGTTTTAAAAGTCACAAGTTATCGCATGAATATGGCGAGCACCATCACTTGTGACTTCTTACCGCTGCTGTAGTGTTCTAAGTACTTTGATAAATGCCCCTCAATGACTTTTTAGTCTTAGTTTAGGTATTAAGGAGTAAGTAAGCAATATTGCGTCTTTAGCTGCCAGAATCAGTTTAAAATCTGAAGTGTTAGATACGGATCTGTGTATAAAGTAATTAGAAATGTTTTTTTACTTACCAGTAATAGATTTACTTAGATACCTTGATAGCAGCAGTTTGTGCTGCAGTCATGGCATATAAAATGAAAGTCATTGCATGATGGCTTCTTATTAATAATGAAAGACGTCCAAGTTTGTTAATTTAATTCAGAGATTGCAGATTATGTTAATTTTTACACTTAATGTTAGTCTGAGATCCCCTCATTCGTAACAGTGTTTTTATGATCGGTGAGGAGATTGGGAGAGGTGTGGCTGGCTATCAAGGGGAAAGATGAGGAGGCCAGTTTTTTTCTAATTATAATATACACATATCTATGCTACTTTTATTTTACTTTGTATAAGTAAAGTTTGTGACTATTAAGTAGTGTGCTTTTCTGTTATATTTAATTACCTAGAGACATAGAGTCTAAGAAGTAGGAGTATGAGATGGGAGGCTTAGAAGGTAGTGGAAGAGACAAAGGGTTAAGGAGGAGAGGACGTAATAGGTGGATGAAAAAAGAGGAGTTGGAGGCTGAGTAGGAGAATGAAGGGGGAGGTATTTGAGGCTGAGCTGAAAGATAAGAAAAAAGGATTTAGAAACTAAGAAGGGGGTGGAGGTACATAAAGTAGAATAAGAGAGGACAGTATTCAATGAGTATTTGTTTTGGAACTCAGTCAGCGGCATTTATCAACATTGGTGTTCCCATACACCAATCTTGATCTCCTGTGCTCTGGATTAAGATGTTCCTAATTTCTTAAGAGACAGATGCCTTTTTAATAAATCTGGTGCACCTCTGGCACTCTGTGCGGCTGAAATTAAAGTCTATGCCACCTAGGGGCTGGAATAGACTTGAGGAAAAACTTACTCCAGTTTCCGGCGTATTTTATAGTAAACTCAGAGGGTTGCAATGGGCCCTGCCCTCTCTCTCTAAGGGCCTCTTGTTTCTCACCTTTTAAAAAATATTGGTGGGAAGCTTTAAAAGTCACAAGTTATTGCATGAATATGACGAGCACCATCACTTGTGACTTCTTACCGCCGCTGTAGTGTTGTAAGTACTTTGATAAATGCCCTTCAATGACTTTTTAGTCTTAGTTTAGGCATTAAGGAGTAAGTAAGCAATATTGCGTCATTAGCTGCCAGAATCAGTTTAAAATCTGAAGTGTTAGATACGGATCTGTGTATAAAGTAATTAGAAATGTTTTTTTTACTTACCAGTAATAGATTTACTTAGATACCTTGATAGCAGCAGTTTGAGCTGCAGTCATGGCATATAAAATGAAAGTCATTGCATGATGGCTTCTTATTAATAATGAAAGACGTCCAAATTTGTTATTTTAATTCAGAGATTCCAGATTATGTTAATTTTTTACACTTAATGTTAGTCTGAGATCCCCTCATTCGTAACAGTGTTTTTATGATCGGTGAGGAGATTGGGAGAGGTGTGGCTGGCTATCAAGGGGAAAGATGAGGAGGCCAGTTTTTTCTAATTATAATATACACATATCTATGCTACTTTTATTTTACTTTGTATAAGTAAAGTTTGTGACTATTAACTAGTGTGCTTTTCTGTTATATTTAAATACCTAGAGACATAGAGTCTAAGAAGTAGGAGTATGAGATGGGAGGCTTAGAAGGTAGTGGAAGAGACAAAGGGTTAAGGAGGAGAGGACGTAATAGGTGGATGAAAAAAGAGGAGTTGGAGGCTGAGTAGGAGAATGAAGAGGGAGGTATTTGAGGCTGAGGTGAAAGATAAGAAAGAAGGATTTAGAAACTAAGAAGGGGTGGAGGTACATAAAGTAGAATAAGAGAAGACAGTATTCAATGATTATTTGTTTTGGAACTCAGTGGGCGGCATTTATCAACATTGGTGTTCCCATACACCAATCTTGATCTCCCTGTGCTCTGGATTAAGATGTTCCTAATTTCTTAAGAGGCAGATGCCTTTTAATAAATCTGGTGCACCTCTGGCACTCTGTGCGGCAGAAATTAAAGTCTATGCCACCTAGGGGCTGGAATAGACTTGAGGAAAAACTTACTCCAGTTTCCAGCGTATTTTATAGTAAACTCAGAGGGTTGCAATGGGCCCTGCCCTCTCTCTCTAAGGGCCTCTTGTTTCTCACCATTTAAAAAATATTGGTGGGAAGTTTTAAAAGTCACAAGTTATCGCATGAATATGGCGAGCACCATCACTTGTGACTTCTTACCGCTGCTGTAGTGTTCTAAGTACTTTGATAAATGCCCCTCAATGACTTTTTAGTCTTAGTTTAGGTATTAAGGAGTAAGTAAGCAATATTGCGTCTTTAGCTGCCAGAATCAGTTTAAAATCTGAAGTGTTAGATACGGATCTGTGTATAAAGTAATTAGAAATGTTTTTTTACTTACCAGTAATAGATTTACTTAGATACCTTGATAGCAGCAGTTTGTGCTGCAGTCATGGCATATAAAATGAAAGTCATTGCATGATGGCTTCTTATTAATAATGAAAAGACGTCCAAGTTTGTTATTTTAATTCAGAGATTGCAGATTATGTTAATTTTTACACTTAATGTTAGTCTGAGATCCCCTCATTCGTAACAGTGTTTTTATGATCGGTGAGGAGATTGGGAGAGGTGTGGCTGGCTATCAAGGGAAAGATGAGGAGGCCAGTTTTTTCTAATTATAATATACACATATCTATGCTACTTTTATTTTACTTTGTATAAGTAAAGTTTGTGACTATTAAGTAGTGTGCTTTTCTGTTATATTTAATTACCTAGAGACATAGAGTCTAAGAAGTAGGAGTATGAGATGGGAGGCTTAGAAGGTAGTGGAAGAGACAAAGGGTTAAGGAGGAGAGGGCGTAATAGGTGGATGAAAAAAGAGGAGTTGGAGGCTGAGTAGGAGAATGAAGGGGAGGTATTTGAGGCTGAGGTGAAAGATAAGAAAGAAGGATTTAGAAACTAAGAAGGGGGTGGAGGTACATAAAGTAGAATAAGAGAGGACAGTATTCAATGATTATTTGTTTTGGAACTCAGTGGGCGGCATTTATCAACATTGGTGTTCCCATACACCAATCTTGATCTCCCTGTGCTCTGGATTAAGATGTTCCTAATTTCTTAAGAGGCAGATGCCTTTTTAATAAATCTGGTGCACCTCTGGCACTCTGTGCGGCAGAAATTAAAGTCTATGCCACCTAGGGGCTGGAATAGACTTGAGGAAAAACTTACTCCAGTTTCCGGCGTATTTTATAGTAAACTCAGAGGGGTTGCAATGGGCCCTGCCCTCTCTCTCTAAGGGCCTCTTGTTTCTCACCATTTAAAAAATATTGGTGGGAAGCTTTAAAAGTCACAAGTTATTGCATGAATATGGCGAGCACCATCACTTGTGACTTCTTACCGCCGCTGTAGTGTTGTAAGTACTTTGATAAATGCCCTTCAATGACTTTTTAGTCTTAGTTTAGGCATTAAGGAGTAAGTAAGCAATATTGCGTCATTAGCTGCCAGAATCAGTTTAAAATCTGAAGTGTTAGATACGGATCTGTGTATAAAGTAATTAGAAATGTTTTTTACTTACCAGTAATAGATTTACTTAGATACCTTGATAGCAGCAGTTTGAGCTGCAGTCATGGCATATAAAATGAAAGTCATTGCATGATGGCTTCTTATTAATAATGAAAGACGTCCAAATTTGTTATTTTAATTCAGAGATTCCAGATTATGTTAATTTTTACACTTAATGTTAGTCTGAGATCCCCTCATTCGTAACAGTGTTTTTATGATCGGTGAGGAGATTGGGAGAGGTGTGGCTGGCTATCAAGGGGAAAGATGAGGAGGCCAGTTTTTCTAATTATAATATACACATATCTATGCTACTTTTATTTTACTTTGTATAAGTAAAGTTTGTGACTATTAACTAGTGTGCTTTTCTGTTATATTTAAATACCTAGAGACATAGAGTCTAAGAAGTAGGAGTATGAGATGGGAGGCTTAGAAGGTAGTGGAAGAGACAAAGGGTTAAGGAGGAGAGGGCGTAATAGGTGGATGAAAAAGAGGAGTTGGAGGCTGAGTAGGAGAATGAAGAGGGAGGTAATTGAGGCTGAGGTGAAAGATAAGAAAGAAGGATTTAGAAACTAAGAAGGGGGTGGAGGTATATAAACTAGAATAGGAGAAGACAGTATTCAATGATTATTTGTTTTGGAACTCAGTGGGCGGCATTTATCAACATTGGTGTTCCCATACACCAATCTTGATCTCCCTGTGCTCTGGATTAAGATGTTCCTAATTTCTTAAGAGGCAGATGCCTTTTAATAAATCTGGTGCACCTCTGGCACTCTGTGCGGCAGAAATTAAAGTCTATGCCACCTAGGGGCTGGAATAGACTTGAGGAAAAACTACTCCAGTTTCCGGCGTATTTTATAGTAAACTCAGAGGGGTTGCAATGGGCCCTGCCCTCTCTCTCTAAGGGCCTCTTGTTTCTCACCATTTAAAAAATATTGGTGGGAAGCTTTAAAAGTCACAAGTTATTGCATGAATATGGCGAGCACCATCACTTGTGACTTCTTACCGCTGCTGTAGTGTTGTAAGTACTTTGATAAATGCCCCTCAATGACTTTTTAGTCTTAGTTTAGGCATTAAGGAGTAAGTAAGCAATATTGCGTCATTAGCTGCCAGAATCAGTTTAAAATCTGAAGTGTTAGATACGGATCTGTGTATAAAGTAATTAGAAATGTTTTTTTACTTACCAGTAATAGATTTACTTAGATACCTTGATAGCAGCAGTTTGTGCTGCAGTCATGGCATATAAAATGAAAGTCATTGCATGATGGCTTCTTATTAATAATGAAAGACGTCCAAGTTTGTTATTTTAATTCAGAGATTTCAGATTATGTTAATTTTTACACTTAATGTTAGTCTGAGATCCCCTCATTCGTAACAGTGTTTTTATGATCGGTGAGGAGATTGGGAGAGGTGTGGCTGGCTATCAAGGGGAAAGATGAGGAGGCCAGTTTTTTCTAATTATAATATACACATATCTATGCTACTTTTATTTTACTTTGTATAAGTAAAGTTTGTGACTATTAACTAGTGTGCTTTTCTGTTATATTTAAATACCTAGAGACATAGAGTCTAAGAAGTAGGAGTATGAGATGGGAGGCTTAGAAGGTAGTGGAAGAGACAAAGGGTTAAGGAGGAGAGGGCGTAATAGGTGGATGAAAAAAGAGGAGTTGGAGGCTGAGTAGGAGAATGAAGAGGGAGGTAATTGAGGCTGAGGTGAAAGATAAGAAAGAAGGATTTAGAAACTAAGAAGGGGGTGGAGGTATATAAACTAGAATAGGAGAGGACAGTATTCAATGATTATTTGTTTTGGAACTCAGTGGGCGGCATTTATCAACATTGGTGTTCCCATACACCAATCTTGATCTCCCTGTGCTCTGGATTAAGATGTTCCTAATTTCTTAAGAGGCAGATGCCTTTTTAATAAATCTGGTGCACCTCTGGCACTCTGTGCGGCAGAAATTAAAGTCTATGCCACCTAGGGGCTGGAATAGACTTGAGGAAAAACTTACTCCAGTTTCCGGCGTATTTTATAGTAAACTCAGAGGGTTGCAATGGGCCCTGCCCTCTCTCTCTAAGGGCCTCTTGTTTCTCACCATTTAAAAAATATTGGTGGGAAGCTTTAAAAGTCACAAGTTATTGCATGAATATGGCGAGCACCATCACTTGTGACTTCTTACCGCCGCTGTAGTGTTGTAAGTACTTTGATAAATGCCCTTCAATGACTTTTTAGTCTTAGTTTAGGCATTAAGGAGTAAGTAAGCAATATTGCGTCATTAGCTGCCAGAATCAGTTTAAAATCTGAAGTGTTAGATACGGATCTGTGTATAAAGTAATTAGAAATGTTTTTTACTTACCAGTAATAGATTTACTTAGATACCTTGATAGCAGCAGTTTGAGCTGCAGTCATGGCATATAAAATGAAAGTCATTGCATGATGGCTTCTTATTAATAATGAAAGACGTCCAAATTTGTTATTTTAATTCAGAGATTGCAGATTATGTTAATTTTTACACTTAATGTTAGTCTGAGATCCCCTCATTCGTAACAGTGTTTTTATGATCGGTGAGGAGATTGGGAGAGGTGTGGCTGGCTATCAAGGGGAAAGATGAGGAGGCCAGTTTTTCTAATTATAATATACACATATCTATGCTACTTTTATTTTACTTTGTATAAGTAAAGTTTGTGACTATTAACTAGTGTGCTTTTCTGTTATATTTAAATACCTAGAGACATAGAGTCTAAGAAGTAGGAGTATGAGATGGGAGGCTTAGAAGGTAGTGGAAGAGACAAAGGGTTAAGGAGGAGAGGGCGTAATAGGTGGATGAAAAAAGAGGAGTTGGAGGCTGAGTAGGAGAATGAAGAGGGAGGTAATTGAGGCTGAGGTGAAAGATAAGAAAGAAGGATTTAGAAACTAAGAAGGGGGTGGAGGTATATAAACTAGAATAAGAGAAGACAGTATTCAATGATTATTTGTTTTGGAACTCAGTGGGCGGCATTTATCAACATTGGTGTTCCCATACACCAATCTTGATCTCCCTGTGCTCTGGATTAAGATGTTCCTAATTTCTTAAGAGGCAGATGCCTTTTTAATAAATCTGGTGCACCTCTGGCACTCTGTGCGGCAGAAATTAAAGTCTATGCCACCTAGGGGCTGGAATAGACTTGAGGAAAAACTTACTCCAGTTTCCGGCGTATTTTATAGTAAACTCAGAGGGTTGCAATGGGCCCTGCCCTCTCTCTCTAAGGGCCTCTTGTTTCTCACCATTTAAAAAATATTGGTGGGAAGCTTTAAAAGTCACAAGTTATTGCATGAATATGGCGAGCACCATCACTTGTGACTTCTTACCGCCGCTGTAGTGTTGTAAGTACTTTGATAAATGCCCTTCAATGACTTTTTAGTCTTAGTTTAGGCATTAAGGAGTAAGTAAGCAATATTGCGTCATTAGCTGCCAGAATCAGTTTAAAATCTGAAGTGTTAGATACGGATCTGTGTATAAAGTAATTAGAAATGTTTTTTTACTTACCAGTAATTGATTTACTTAGATACCTTGATAGCAGCAGTTTGTGCTGCAGTCATGGCATATAAAATGAAAGTCATTGCATGATGGCTTCTTATTAATAATGAAAGACGTCCAAATTTGTTATTTTAATTCAGAGATTCCAGATTATGTTAATTTTTTACACTTAATGTTAGTCTGAGATCCCCTCTTTCGTAACAGTGTTTTTATGATCGGTGAGGAGATTGGGAGAGGTGTGGCTGGCTATCAAGGGGAAAGATGAGGAGGCCAGTTTTTTTCTAATTATAATATACACATATCTATGCTACTTTTATTTTACTTTGTATAAGTAAAGTTTGTGACTATTAACTAGTGTGCTTTTCTGTTATATTTAAATACCTAGAGACATAGAGTCTAAGAAGTAGGAGTATGAGATGGGAGGCTTAGAAGGTAGTGGAAGAGACAAAGGGTTAAGGAGGAGAGGGCGTAATAGGTGGATGAAAAAGAGGAGTTGGAGGCTGAGTAGGAGAATGAAGAGGGAGGTAATTGAGGCTGAGGTGAAAGATAAGAAAGAAGGATTTAGAAACTAAGAAGGGGGTGGAGGTATATAAAGCTAGAATAGGAGAGGACAGTATTCAATGATTATTTGTTTTGGAACTCAGTGGGCGGCATTTATCAACATTGGTGTTCCCATACACCAATCTTGATCTCCCTGTGCTCTGGATTAAGATGTTCCTAATTTCTTAAGAGGCAGATGCCTTTTAATAAATCTGGTGCACCTCTGGCACTCTGTGCGGCAGAAATTAAAGTCTATGCCACCTAGGGGCTGGAATAGACTTGAGGAAAAACTTACTCCAGTTTCCGGCGTATTTTATAGTAAACTCAGAGGGTTGCAATGGGCCCTGCCCTCTCTCTCTAAGGGCCTCTTGTTTCTCACCATTTAAAAAATATTGGTGGGAAGCTTTAAAAGTCACAAGTTATTGCATGAATATGGCGAGCACCATCACTTGTGACTTCTTACCGCCGCTGTAGTGTTGTAAGTACTTTGATAAATGCCCTTCAATGACTTTTTAGTCTTAGTTTAGGCATTAAGGAGTAAGTAAGCAATATTGCGTCATTAGCTGCCAGAATCAGTTTAAAATCTGAAGTGTTAGATACGGATCTGTGTATAAAGTAATTAGAAATGTTTTTTTACTTACCAGTAATAGATTTACTTAGATACCTTGATAGCAGCAGTTTGTGCTGCAGTCATGGCATATAAAATGAAAGTCATTGCATGATGGCTTCTTATTAATAATGAAAGACGTCCAAATTTGTTATTTTAATTCAGAGATTGCAGATTATGTTAATTTTTACACTTAATGTTAGTCTGAGATCCCCTCATTCGTAACAGTGTTTTTATGATCGGTGAGGAGATTGGGAGAGGTGTGGCTGGCTATCAAGGGGAAAGATGAGGAGGCCAGTTTTTTCTAATTATAATATACACATATCTATGCTACTTTTATTTTACTTTGTATAAGTAAAGTTTGTGACTATTAACTAGTGTGCTTTTCTGTTATATTTAATTACCTAGAGACATAGAGTCTAAGAAGTAGGAGTATGAGATGGGAGGCTTAGAAGGTAGTGGAAGAGACAAAGGGTTAAGGAGGAGAGGACGTAATAGGTGGATGAAAAAAGAGGAGTTGGAGGCTGAGTAGGAGAATGAAGAGGGAGGTATTTGAGGCTGAGGTGAAAGATAAGAAAGAAGGATTTAGAAACTAAGAAGGGGGTGGAGGTACATAAAGTAGAATAGGAGAGGACAGTATTCAATGATTATTTGTTTTGGAACTCAGTGGGCGGCATTTATCAACATTGGTGTTCCCATACACCAATCTTGATCTCCCTGTGCTCTGGATTAAGATGTTCCTAATTTCTTAAGAGGCAGATGCCTTTTAATAAATCTGGTGCACCTCTGGCACTCTGTGCGGCAGAAATTAAAGTCTATGCCACCTAGGGGCTGGAATAGACTTGAGGAAAAACTTACTCCAGTTTCCGGCGTATTTTATAGTAAACTCAGAGGGTTGCAATGGGCCCTGCCCTCTCTCTCTAAGGGCCTCTTGTTTCTCACCATTTAAAAAATATTGGTGGGAAGCTTTAAAAGTCACAAGTTATTGCATGAATATGGCGAGCACCATCACTTGTGACTTCTTACACGCTGCTGTAGTGTTGTAAGTACTTTGATAAATGCCCTTCAATGACTTTTTAGTCTTAGTTTAGGCATTAAGGAGTAAGTAAGCAATATTGCGTCATTAGCTGCCAGAATCAGTTTAAAATCTGAAGTGTTAGATACGGATCTGTGTATAAAGTAATTAGAAATGTTTTTTTACTTACCAGTAATAGATTTACTTAGATACCTTGATAGCAGCAGTTTGTGCTGCAGTCATGGCATATAAAATGAAAGTCATTGCATGATGGCTTCTTATTAATAATGAAAGACGTCCAAATTTGTTATTTTAATTCAGAGATTGCAGATTATGTTAATTTTTACACTTAATGTTAGTCTGAGATCCCCTCATTCGTAACAGTGTTTTTATGATCGGTGAGGAGATTGGGAGAGGTGTGGCTGGCTATCAAGGGGAAAGATGAGGAGGCCAGTTTTTTCTAATTATAATATACACATATCTATGCTACTTTTATTTTACTTTGTATAAGTAAAGTTTGTGACTATTAACTAGTGTGCTTTTCTGTTATATTTAAATACCTAGAGACATAGAGTCTAAGAAGTAGGAGTATGAGATGGGAGGCTTAGAAGGTAGTGGAAGAGACAAAGGGTTAAGGAGGAGAGGGCGTAATAGGTGGATGAAAAAGAGGAGTTGGAGGCTGAGTAGGAGAATGAAGAGGGAGGTATTTGAGGCTGAGGTGAAAGATAAGAAAGAAGGATTTAGAAACTAAGAAGGGGGTGGAGGTATATAAACTAGAATAGGAGAGGACAGTATTCAATGATTATTTGTTTTGGAACTCAGTGGGCGGCATTTATCAACATTGGTGTTCCCATACACCAATCTTGATCTCCCTGTGCTCTGGATTAAGATGTTCCTAATTTCTTAAGAGGCAGATGCCTTTTTAATAAATCTGGTGCACCTCTGGCACTCTGTGCGGCAGAAATTAAAGTCTATGCCACCTAGGGGCTGGAATAGACTTGAGGAAAAACTTACTCCAGTTTCCGGCGTATTTTATAGTAAACTCAGAGGGTTGCAATGGGCCCTGCCCTCTCTCTCTAAGGGCCTCTTGTTTCTCACCATTTAAAAAATATTGGTGGGAAGCTTTAAAAGTCACAAGTTATTGCATGAATATGGCGAGCACCATCACTTGTGACTTCTTACCGCTGCTGTAGTGTTGTAAGTACTTTGATAAATGCCCCTCAATGACTTTTTAGTCTTAGTTTAGGCATTAAGGAGTAAGTAAGCAATATTGCGTCATTAGCTGCCAGAATCAGTTTAAAATCTGAAGTGTTAGATACGGATCTGTGTATAAAGTAATTAGAAATGTTTTTTTACTTACCAGTAATAGATTTACTTAGATACCTTGATAGCAGCAGTTTGTGCTGCAGTCATGGCATATAAAATGAAAGTCATTGCATGATGGCTTCTTATTAATAATGAAAGACGTCCAAATTTGTTATTTTAATTCAGAGATTGCAGATTATGTTAATTTTTACACTTAATGTTAGTCTGAGATCCCCTCATTCGTAACAGTGTTTTTATGATCGGTGAGGAGATTGGGAGAGGTGTGGCTGGCTATCAAGGGGAAAGATGAGGAGGCCAGTTTTTTCTAATTATAATATACACATATCTATGCTACTTTTATTTTACTTTGTATAAGTAAAGTTTGTGACTATTAAGTAGTGTGCTTTTCTGTTATATTTAATTACCTAGAGACATAGAGTCTAAGAAGTAGGAGTATGAGATGGGAGGCTTAGAAGGTAGTGGAAGAGACAAAGGGTTAAGGAGGAGAGGACGTAATAGGTGGATGAAAAAAGAGGAGTTGGAGGCTGAGTAGGAGAATGAAGGGGAGGTATTTGAGGCTGAGGTGAAAGATAAGAAAGAAGGATTTAGAAACTAAGAAGGGGGTGGAGGTACATAAAGTAGAATAAGAGAGGACAGTATTCAATGATTATTTGTTTTGGAACTCAGTGGGCGGCATTTATCAACATTGGTGTTCCCATACACCAATCTTGATCTCCCTGTGCTCTGGATTAAGATGTTCCTAATTTCTTAAGAGGCAGATGCCTTTTTAATAAATCTGGTGCACCTCTGGCACTCTGTGCGGCAGAAATTAAAGTCTATGCCACCTAGGGGCTGGAATAGACTTGAGGAAAAACTTACTCCAGTTTCCGGCGTATTTTATAGTAAACTCAGAGGGTTGCAATGGGCCCTGCCCTCTCTCTCTAAGGGCCTCTTGTTTCTCACCATTTAAAAAATATTGGTGGGAAGTTTTAAAAGTCACAAGTTATTGCATGAATATGGCGAGCACCATCACTTGTGACTTCTTACCGCTGCTGTAGTGTTGTAAGTACTTTGATAAATGCCCCTCAATGACTTTTTAGTCTTAGTTTAGGTATTAAGGAGTAAGTAAGCAATATTGCGTCATTAGCTGCCAGAATCAGTTTAAAATCTGAAGTGTTAGATACGGATCTGTGTATAAAGTAATTAGAAATGTTTTTTTACTTACCAGTAATAGATTTACTTAGATACCTTGATAGCAGCAGTTTGTGCTGCAGTCATGGCATATAAAATGAAAGTCATTGCATGATGGCTTCTTATTAATAATGAAAGACGTCCAAATTTGTTATTTTAATTCAGAGATTGCAGATTATGTTAATTTTACACTTAATGTTAGTCTGAGATCCCCTCATTCGTAACAGTGTTTTTATGATCGGTGAGGAGATTGGGAGAGGTGTGGCTGGCTATCAAGGGGAAAGATGAGGAGGCCAGTTTTTTCTAATTATAATATACACATATCTATGCTACTTTTATTTTACTTTGTATAAGTAAAGTTTGTGACTATTAAGTAGTGTGCTTTTCTGTTATATTTAATTACCTAGAGACATAGAGTCTAAGAAGTAGGAGTATGAGATGGGAGGCTTAGAAGGTAGTGGAAGAGACAAAGGGTTAAGGAGGAGAGGACGTAATAGGTGGATGAAAAAAGAGGAGTTGGAGGCTGAGTAGGAGAATGAAGGGGAGGTATTTGAGGCTGAGGTGAAAGATAAGAAAGAAGGATTTAGAAACTAAGAAGAGGGTGGAGGTACATAAAGTAGAATAAGAGAGGACAGTATTCAATGATTATTTGTTTTGGAACTCAGTGGGCGGCATTTATCAACATTGGTGTTCCCATACACCAATCTTGATCTCCCTGTGCTCTGGATTAAGATGTTCCTAATTTCTTAAGAGGCAGATGCCTTTTTAATAAATCTGGTGCACCTCTGGCACTCTGTGCGGCAGAAATTAAAGTCTATGCCACCTAGGGGCTGGAATAGACTTGAGGAAAAACTTACTCCAGTTTCCGGCGTATTTTATAGTAAACTCAGAGGGTTGCAATGGGCCCTGCCCTCTCTCTCTAAGGGCCTCTTGTTTCTCACCATTTAAAAAATATTGGTGGGAAGTTTTAAAAGTCACAAGTTATTGCATGAATATGGCGAGCACCATCACTTGTGACTTCTTACCGCTGCTGTAGTGTTGTAAGTACTTTGATAAATGCCCCTCAATGACTTTTTAGTCTTAGTTTAGGTATTAAGGAGTAAGTAAGCAATATTGCGTCATTAGCTGCCAGAATCAGTTTAAAATCTGAAGTGTTAGATACGGATCTGTGTATAAAGTAATTAGAAATGTTTTTTTACTTACCAGTAATAGATTTACTTAGATACCTTGATAGCAGCAGTTTGTGCTGCAGTCATGGCATATAAAATGAAAGTCATTGCATGATGGCTTCTTATTAATAATGAAAGACGTCCAAATTTGTTATTTTAATTCAGAGATTGCAGATTATGTTAATTTTTACACTTAATGTTAGTCTGAGATCCCCTCATTCGTAACAGTGTTTTTATGATCGGTGAGGAGATTGGGAGAGGTGTGGCTGGCTATCAAGGGGAAAGATGAGGAGGCCAGTTTTTTCTAATTATAATATACACATATCTATGCTACTTTTATTTTACTTTGTATAAGTAAAGTTTGTGACTATTAACTAGTGTGCTTTTCTGTTATATTTAAATACCTAGAGACATAGAGTCTAAGAAGTAGGAGTATGAGATGGGAGGCTTAGAAGGTAGTGGAAGAGACAAAGGGTTAAGGAGGAGAGGACGTAATAGGTGGATGAAAAAGAGGAGTTGGAGGCTGAGTAGGAGAATGAAGAGGGAGGTAATTGAGGCTGAGGTGAAAGATAAGAAAGAAGGATTTAGAAACTAAGAAGGGGGTGGAGGTATATAAACTAGAATAAGAGAAGACAGTATTCAATGATTATTTGTTTTGGAACTCAGTGGGCGGCATTTATCAACATTGGTGTTCCCATACACCAATCTTGATCTCCCTGTGCTCTGGATTAAGATGTTCCTAATTTCTTAAGAGGCAGATGCCTTTTTAATAAATCTGGTGCACCTCTGGCACTCTGTGCGGCAGAAATTAAAGTCTATGCCACCTAGGGGCTGGAATAGACTTGAGGAAAAACTTACTCCAGTTTCCGGCGTATTTTATAGTAAACTCAGAGGGTTGCAATGGGCCCTGCCCTCTCTCTCTAAGGGCCTCTTGTTTCTCACCATTTAAAAAATATTGGTGGGAAGTTTTAAAAGTCACAAGTTATTGCATGAATATGGCGAGCACCATCACTTGTGACTTCTTACCGCTGCTGTAGTGTTGTAAGTACTTTGATAAATGCCCTTCAATGACTTTTTAGTCTTAGTTTAGGTATTAAGGAGTAAGTAAGCAATATTGCGTCATTAGCTGCCAGAATCAGTTTAAAATCTGAAGTGTTAGATACGGATCTGTGTATAAAGTAATTAGAAATGTTTTTTTACTTACCAGTAATAGATTTACTTAGATACCTTGATAGCAGCAGTTTGTGCTGCAGTCATGGCATATAAAATGAAAGTCATTGCATGATGGCTTCTTATTAATAATGAAAGACGTCCAAATTTGTTATTTTAATTCAGAGATTGCAGATTATGTTAATTTTACACTTAATGTTAGTCTGAGATCCCCTCATTCGTAACAGTGTTTTTATGATCGGTGAGGAGATTGGGAGAGGTGTGGCTGGCTATCAAGGGGAAAGATGAGGAGGCCAGTTTTTTCTAATTATAATATACACATATCTATGCTACTTTTATTTTACTTTGTATAAGTAAAGTTTGTGACTATTAAGTAGTGTGCTTTTCTGTTATATTTAATTACCTAGAGACATAGAGTCTAAGAAGTAGGAGTATGAGATGGGAGGCTTAGAAGGTAGTGGAAGAGACAAAGGGTTAAGGAGGAGAGGACGTAATAGGTGGATGAAAAAAGAGGAGTTGGAGGCTGAGTAGGAGAATGAAGGGGAGGTATTTGAGGCTGAGGTGAAAGATAAGAAAGAAGGATTTAGAAACTAAGAAGAGGGTGGAGGTACATAAAGTAGAATAAGAGAGGACAGTATTCAATGATTATTTGTTTTGGAACTCAGTGGGCGGCATTTATCAACATTGGTGTTCCCATACACCAATCTTGATCTCCCTGTGCTCTGGATTAAGATGTTCCTAATTTCTTAAGAGGCAGATGCCTTTTAATAAATCTGGTGCACCTCTGGCACTCTGTGCGGCAGAAATTAAAGTCTATGCCACCTAGGGGCTGGAATAGACTTGAGGAAAAACTTACTCCAGTTTCCGGCGTATTTTATAGTAAACTCAGAGGGTTGCAATGGGCCCTGCCCTCTCTCTCTAAGGGCCTCTTGTTTCTCACCATTTAAAAAATATTGGTGGGAAGTTTTAAAAGTCACAAGTTATTGCATGAATATGGCGAGCACCATCACTTGTGACTTCTTACCGCTGCTGTAGTGTTGTAAGTACTTTGATAAATGCCCCTCAATGACTTTTTAGTCTTAGTTTAGGTATTAAGGAGTAAGTAAGCAATATTGCGTCATTAGCTGCCAGAATCAGTTTAAAATCTGAAGTGTTAGATACGGATCTGTGTATAAAGTAATTAGAAATGTTTTTTTACTTACCAGTAATAGATTTACTTAGATACCTTGATAGCAGCAGTTTGTGCTGCAGTCATGGCATATAAAATGAAAGTCATTGCATGATGGCTTCTTATTAATAATGAAAGACGTCCAAATTTGTTATTTTAATTCAGAGATTGCAGATTATGTTAATTTTTACACTTAATGTTAGTCTGAGATCCCCTCATTCGTAACAGTGTTTTTATGATCGGTGAGGAGATTGGGAGAGGTGTGGCTGGCTATCAAGGGGAAAGATGAGGAGGCCAGTTTTTTCTAATTATAATATACACATATCTATGCTACTTTTATTTTACTTTGTATAAGTAAAGTTTGTGACTATTAACTAGTGTGCTTTTCTGTTATATTTAATTACCTAGAGACATAGAGTCTAAGAAGTAGGAGTATGAGATGGGAGGCTTAGAAGGTAGTGGAAGAGACAAAGGGTTAAGGAGGAGAGGACGTAATAGGTGGATGAAAAAAGAGGAGTTGGAGGCTGAGTAGGAGAATGAAGAGGGAGGTATTTGAGGCTGAGGTGAAAGATAAGAAAGAAGGATTTAGAAACTAAGAAGGGGTGGAGGTATATAAAGTAGAATAAGAGAAGACAGTATTCAATGATTATTTGTTTTGGAACTCAGTGGGCGGCATTTATCAACATTGGTGTTCCCATACACCAATCTTGATCTCCCTGTGCTCTGGATTAAGATGTTCCTAATTTCTTAAGAGGCAGATGCCTTTTAATAAATCTGGTGCACCTCTGGCACTCTGTGCGGCAGAAATTAAAGTCTATGCCACCTAGGGGCTGGAATAGACTTGAGGAAAAACTTACTCCAGTTTCCGGCGTATTTTATAGTAAACTCAGAGGGTTGCAATGGGCCCTGCCCTCTCTCTCTAAGGGCCTCTTGTTTCTCACCATTTAAAAAATATTGGTGGGAAGTTTTAAAAGTCACAAGTTATTGCATGAATATGGCGAGCACCATCACTTGTGACTTCTTACCGCTGCTGTAGTGTTGTAAGTACTTTGATAAATGCCCCTCAATGACTTTTTAGTCTTAGTTTAGGTATTAAGGAGTAAGTAAGCAATATTGCGTCATTAGCTGCCAGAATCAGTTTAAAATCTGAAGTGTTAGATACGGATCTGTGTATAAAGTAATTAGAAATGTTTTTTTACTTACCAGTAATAGATTTACTTAGATACCTTGATAGCAGCAGTTTGTGCTGCAGTCATGGCATATAAAATGAAAGTCATTGCATGATGGCTTCTTATTAATAATGAAAGACGTCCAAATTTGTTATTTTAATTCAGAGATTGCAGATTATGTTAATTTTTACACTTAATGTTAGTCTGAGATCCCCTCATTCGTAACAGTGTTTTTATGATCGGTGAGGAGATTGGGAGAGGTGTGGCTGGCTATCAAGGGGAAAGATGAGGAGGCCAGTTTTTTCTAATTATAATATACACATATCTATGCTACTTTTATTTTACTTTGTATAAGTAAAGTTTGTGACTATTAACTAGTGTGCTTTTCTGTTATATTTAATTACCTAGAGACATAGAGTCTAAGAAGTAGGAGTATGAGATGGGAGGCTTAGAAGGTAGTGGAAGAGACAAAGGGTTAAGGAGGAGAGGGCGTAATAGGTGGATGAAAAAAGAGGAGTTGGAGGCTGAGTAGGAGAATGAAGAGGGAGGTATTTGAGGCTGAGGTGAAAGATAAGAAAGAAGGATTTAGAAACTAAGAAGGGGTGGAGGTATATAAACTAGAATAAGAGAAGACAGTATTCAATGATTATTTGTTTTGGAACTCAGTGGGCGGCATTTATCAACATTGGTGTTCCCATACACCAATCTTGATCTCCCTGTGCTCTGGATTAAGATGTTCCTAATTTCTTAAGAGGCAGATGCCTTTTAATAAATCTGGTGCACCTCTGGCACTCTGTGCGGCAGAAATTAAAGTCTATGCCACCTAGGGGCTGGAATAGACTTGAGGAAAAACTTACTCCAGTTTCCGGCGTATTTTATAGTAAACTCAGAGGGTTGCAATGGGCCCTGCCCTCTCTCTCTAAGGGCCTCTTGTTTCTCACCATTTAAAAAATATTGGTGGGAAGTTTTAAAAGTCACAAGTTATTGCATGAATATGGCGAGCACCATCACTTGTGACTTCTTACCGCTGCTGTAGTGTTGTAAGTACTTTGATAAATGCCCCTCAATGACTTTTTAGTCTTAGTTTAGGTATTAAGGAGTAAGTAAGCAATATTGCGTCATTAGCTGCCAGAATCAGTTTAAAATCTGAAGTGTTAGATACGGATCTGTGTATAAAGTAATTAGAAATGTTTTTTTACTTACCAGTAATAGATTTACTTAGATACCTTGATAGCAGCAGTTTGTGCTGCAGTCATGGCATATAAAATGAAAGTCATTGCATGATGGCTTCTTATTAATAATGAAAGACGTCCAAATTTGTTATTTTAATTCAGAGATTGCAGATTATGTTAATTTTTACACTTAATGTTAGTCTGAGATCCCCTCATTCGTAACAGTGTTTTTATGATCGGTGAGGAGATTGGGAGAGGTGTGGCTGGCTATCAAGGGGAAAGATGAGGAGGCCAGTTTTTTCTAATTATAATATACACATATCTATGCTACTTTTATTTTACTTTGTATAAGTAAAGTTTGTGACTATTAAGTAGTGTGCTTTTCTGTTATATTTAATTACCTAGAGACATAGAGTCTAAGAAGTAGGAGTATGAGATGGGAGGCTTAGAAGGTAGTGGAAGAGACAAAGGGTTAAGGAGGAGAGGACGTAATAGGTGGATGAAAAAAGAGGAGTTGGAGGCTGAGTAGGAGAATGAAGAGGGAGGTATTTGAGGCTGAGGTGAAAGATAAGAAAGAAGGATTTAGAAACTAAGAAGGGGGTGGAGGTACATAAAGTAGAATAAGAGAAGACAGTATTCAATGATTATTTGTTTTGGAACTCAGTGGGCGGCATTTATCAACATTGGTGTTCCCATACACCAATCTTGATCTCCCTGTGCTCTGGATTAAGATGTTCCTAATTTCTTAAGAGGCAGATGCCTTTTTAATAAATCTGGTGCACCTCTGGCACTCTGTGCGGCAGAAATTAAAGTCTATGCCACCTAGGGGCTGGAATAGACTTGAGGAAAAACTTACTCCAGTTTCCGGCGTATTTTATAGTAAACTCAGAGGGTTGCAATGGGCCCTGCCCTCTCTCTCTAAGGGCCTCTTGTTTCTCACCATTTAAAAAATATTGGTGGGAAGCTTTAAAAGTCACAAGTTATTGCATGAATATGGCGAGCACCATCACTTGTGACTTCTTACCGCTGCTGTAGTGTTGTAAGTACTTTGATAAATGCCCTTCAATGACTTTTTAGTCTTAGTTTAGGTATTAAGGAGTAAGTAAGCAATATTGCGTCATTAGCTGCCAGAATCAGTTTAAAATCTGAAGTGTTAGATACGGATCTGTGTATAAAGTAATTAGAAATGTTTTTTACTTACCAGTAATAGATTTACTTAGATACCTTGATAGCAGCAGTTTGTGCTGCAGTCATGGCATATAAAATGAAAGTCATTGCATGATGGCTTCTTATTAATAATGAAAGACGTCCAAATTTGTTATTTTAATTCAGAGATTGCAGATTATGTTAATTTTTACACTTAATGTTAGTCTGAGATCCCCTCATTCGTAACAGTGTTTTTATGATCGGTGAGGAGATTGGGAGAGGTGTGGCTGGCTATCAAGGGGAAAGATGAGGAGGCCAGTTTTTTCTAATTATAATATACACATATCTATGCTACTTTTATTTTACTTTGTATAAGTAAAGTTTGTGACTATTAACTAGTGTGCTTTTCTGTTATATTTAATTACCTAGAGACATAGAGTCTAAGAAGTAGGAGTATGAGATGGGAGGCTTAGAAGGTAGTGGAAGAGACAAAGGGTTAAGGAGGAGAGGGCGTAATAGGTGGATGAAAAAGAGGAGTTGGAGGCTGAGTAGGAGAATGAAGAGGGAGGTAATTGAGGCTGAGGTGAAAGATAAGAAAGAAGGATTTAGAAACTAAGAAGGGGGTGGAGGTATATAAACTAGAATAGGAGAAGACAGTATTCAATGATTATTTGTTTTGGAACTCAGTGGGCGGCATTTATCAACATTGGTGTTCCCATACACCAATCTTGATCTCCCTGTGCTCTGGATTAAGATGTTCCTAATTTCTTAAGAGGCAGATGCCTTTTTAATAAATCTGGTGCACCTCTGGCACTCTGTGCGGCAGAAATTAAAGTCTATGCCACCTAGGGGCTGGAATAGACTTGAGGAAAAACTTACTCCAGTTTCCGGCGTATTTTATAGTAAACTCAGAGGGTTGCAATGGGCCCTGCCCTCTCTCTCTAAGGGCCTCTTGTTTCTCACCATTTAAAAAATATTGGTGGGAAGCTTTAAAAGTCACAAGTTATTGCATGAATATGGCGAGCACCATCACTTGTGACTTCTTACCGCTGCTGTAGTGTTGTAAGTACTTTGATAAATGCCCCTCAATGACTTTTTAGTCTTAGTTTAGGCATTAAGGAGTAAGTAAGCAATATTGCGTCATTAGCTGCCAGAATCAGTTTAAAATCTGAAGTGTTAGATACGGATCTGTGTATAAAGTAATTAGAAATGTTTTTTTACTTACCAGTAATAGATTTACTTAGATACCTTGATAGCAGCAGTTTGTGCTGCAGTCATGGCATATAAAATGAAAGTCATTGCATGATGGCTTCTTATTAATAATGAAAGACGTCCAAATTTGTTATTTTAATTCAGAGATTGCAGATTATGTTAATTTTTACACTTAATGTTAGTCTGAGATCCCCTCATTCGTAACAGTGTTTTTATGATCGGTGAGGAGATTGGGAGAGGTGTGGCTGGCTATCAAGGGGAAAGATGAGGAGGCCAGTTTTTTTCTAATTATAATATACACATATCTATGCTACTTTTATTTTACTTTGTATAAGTAAAGTTTGTGACTATTAAGTAGTGTGCTTTTCTGTTATATTTAATTACCTAGAGACATAGAGTCTAAGAAGTAGGAGTATGAGATGGGAGGCTTAGAAGGTAGTGGAAGAGACAAAGGGTTAAGGAGGAGAGGACGTAATAGGTGGATGAAAAAGAGGAGTTGGAGGCTGAGTAGGAGAATGAAGAGGGAGGTATTTGAGGCTGAGGTGAAAGATAAGAAAGAAGGATTTAGAAACTAAGAAGGGGGTGGAGGTACATAAAGTAGAATAAGAGAAGACAGTATTCAATGATTATTTGTTTTGGAACTCAGTGGGCGGCATTTATCAACATTGGTGTTCCCATACACCAATCTTGATCTCCCTGTGCTCTGGATTAAGATGTTCCTAATTTCTTAAGAGGCAGATGCCTTTTTAATAAATCTGGTGCACCTCTGGCACTCTGTGCGGCAGAAATTAAAGTCTATGCCACCTAGGGGCTGGAATAGACTTGAGGAAAAACTTACTCCAGTTTCCGGCGTATTTTATAGTAAACTCAGAGGGTTGCAATGGGCCCTGCCCTCTCTCTCTAAGGGCCTCTTGTTTCTCACCATTTAAAAAATATTGGTGGGAAGTTTTAAAAGTCACAAGTTATTGCATGAATATGGCGAGCACCATCACTTGTGACTTCTTACCGCTGCTGTAGTGTTGTAAGTACTTTGATAAATGCCCCTCAATGACTTTTTAGTCTTAGTTTAGGTATTAAGGAGTAAGTAAGCAATATTGCGTCATTAGCTGCCAGAATCAGTTTAAAATCTGAAGTGTTAGATACGGATCTGTGTATAAAGTAATTAGAAATGTTTTTTTACTTACCAGTAATAGATTTACTTAGATACCTTGATAGCAGCAGTTTGTGCTGCAGTCATGGCATATAAAATGAAAGTCATTGCATGATGGCTTCTTATTAATAATGAAAGACGTCCAAATTTGTTATTTTAATTCAGAGATTGCAGATTATGTTAATTTTTACACTTAATGTTAGTCTGAGATCCCCTCATTCGTAACAGTGTTTTTATGATCGGTGAGGAGATTGGGAGAGGTGTGGCTGGCTATCAAGGGGAAAGATGAGGAGGCCAGTTTTTTCTAATTATAATATACACATATCTATGCTACTTTTATTTTACTTTGTATAAGTAAAGTTTGTGACTATTAAGTAGTGTGCTTTTCTGTTATATTTAATTACCTAGAGACATAGAGTCTAAGAAGTAGGAGTATGAGATGGGAGGCTTAGAAGGTAGTGGAAGAGACAAAGGGTTAAGGAGGAGAGGGACGTAATAGGTGGATGAAAAAGAGGAGTTGGAGGCTGAGTAGGAGAATGAAGAGGGAGGTATTTGAGGCTGAGGTGAAAGATAAGAAAGAAGGATTTAGAAACTAAGAAGGGGGTGGAGGTATATAAAGTAGAATAAGAGAAGACAGTATTCAATGATTATTTGTTTTGGAACTCAGTGGGCGGCATTTATCAACATTGGTGTTCCCATACACCAATCTTGATCTCCCTGTGCTCTGGATTAAGATGTTCCTAATTTCTTAAGAGGCAGATGCCTTTTAATAAATCTGGTGCACCTCTGGCACTCTGTGCGGCAGAAATTAAAGTCTATGCCACCTAGGGGCTGGAATAGACTTGAGGAAAAACTTACTCCAGTTTCCGGCGTATTTTATAGTAAACTCAGAGGGTTGCAATGGGCCCTGCCCTCTCTCTCTAAGGGCCTCTTGTTTCTCACCATTTAAAAAATATTGGTGGGAAGTTTTAAAAGTCACAAGTTATTGCATGAATATGGCGAGCACCATCACTTGTGACTTCTTACCGCTGCTGTAGTGTTGTAAGTACTTTGATAAATGCCCCTCAATGACTTTTTAGTCTTAGTTTAGGTATTAAGGAGTAAGTAAGCAATATTGCGTCATTAGCTGCCAGAATCAGTTTAAAATCTGAAGTGTTAGATACGGATCTGTGTATAAAGTAATTAGAAATGTTTTTTTACTTACCAGTAATAGATTTACTTAGATACCTTGATAGCAGCAGTTTGTGCTGCAGTCATGGCATATAAAATGAAAGTCATTGCATGATGGCTTCTTATTAATAATGAAAGACGTCCAAATTTGTTATTTTAATTCAGAGATTGCAGATTATGTTAATTTTTACACTTAATGTTAGTCTGAGATCCCCTCATTCGTAACAGTGTTTTTATGATCGGTGAGGAGATTGGGAGAGGTGTGGCTGGCTATCAAGGGGAAAGATGAGGAGGCCAGTTTTTTTCTAATTATAATATACACATATCTATGCTACTTTTATTTTACTTTGTATAAGTAAAGTTTGTGACTATTAAGTAGTGTGCTTTTCTGTTATATTTAATTACCTAGAGACATAGAGTCTAAGAAGTAGGAGTATGAGATGGGAGGCTTAGAAGGTAGTGGAAGAGACAAAGGGTTAAGGAGGAGAGGACGTAATAGGTGGATGAAAAAAGAGGAGTTGGAGGCTGAGTAGGAGAATGAAGGGGAGGTATTTGAGGCTGAGGTGAAAGATAAGAAAGAAGGATTTAGAAACTAAGAAGGGGGTGGAGGTACATAAAGTAGAATAAGAGAGGACAGTATTCAATGATTATTTGTTTTGGAACTCAGTGGGCGGCATTTATCAACATTGGTGTTCCCATACACCAATCTTGATCTCCCTGTGCTCTGGATTAAGATGTTCCTAATTTCTTAAGAGGCAGATGCCTTTTTAATAAATCTGGTGCACCTCTGGCACTCTGTGCGGCAGAAATTAAAGTCTATGCCACCTAGGGGCTGGAATAGACTTGAGGAAAAACTTACTCCAGTTTCCGGCGTATTTTATAGTAAACTCAGAGGGTTGCAATGGGCCCTGCCCTCTCTCTCTAAGGGCCTCTTGTTTCTCACCATTTAAAAAATATTGGTGGGAAGTTTTAAAAGTCACAAGTTATTGCATGAATATGGCGAGCACCATCACTTGTGACTTCTTACCGCTGCTGTAGTGTTGTAAGTACTTTGATAAATGCCCCTCAATGACTTTTTAGTCTTAGTTTAGGTATTAAGGAGTAAGTAAGCAATATTGCGTCATTAGCTGCCAGAATCAGTTTAAAATCTGAAGTGTTAGATACGGATCTGTGTATAAAGTAATTAGAAATGTTTTTTTACTTACCAGTAATAGATTTACTTAGATACCTTGATAGCAGCAGTTTGTGCTGCAGTCATGGCATATAAAATGAAAGTCATTGCATGATGGCTTCTTATTAATAATGAAAGACGTCCAAATTTGTTATTTTAATTCAGAGATTGCAGATTATGTTAATTTTTACACTTAATGTTAGTCTGAGATCCCCTCATTCGTAACAGTGTTTTTATGATCGGTGAGGAGATTGGGAGAGGTGTGGCTGGCTATCAAGGGGAAAGATGAGGAGGCCAGTTTTTTCTAATTATAATATACACATATCTATGCTACTTTTATTTTACTTTGTATAAGTAAAGTTTGTGACTATTAAGTAGTGTGCTTTTCTGTTATATTTAATTACCTAGAGACATAGAGTCTAAGAAGTAGGAGTATGAGATGGGAGGCTTAGAAGGTAGTGGAAGAGACAAAGGGTTAAGGAGGAGAGGACGTAATAGGTGGATGAAAAAGAGGAGTTGGAGGCTGAGTAGGAGAATGAAGGGGAGGTATTTGAGGCTGAGGTGAAAGATAAGAAAGAAGGATTTAGAAACTAAGAAGGGGGTGGAGGTACATAAAGTAGAATAAGAGAGGACAGTATTCAATGATTATTTGTTTTGGAACTCAGTGGGCGGCATTTATCAACATTGGTGTTCCCATACACCAATCTTGATCTCCCTGTGCTCTGGATTAAGATGTTCCTAATTTCTTAAGAGGCAGATGCCTTTTTAATAAATCTGGTGCACCTCTGGCACTCTGTGCGGCAGAAATTAAAGTCTATGCCACCTAGGGGCTGGAATAGACTTGAGGAAAAACTTACTCCAGTTTCCGGCGTATTTTATAGTAAACTCAGAGGGTTGCAATGGGCCCTGCCCTCTCTCTCTAAGGGCCTCTTGTTTCTCACCATTTAAAAAATATTGGTGGGAAGTTTTAAAAGTCACAAGTTATTGCATGAATATGGCGAGCACCATCACTTGTGACTTCTTACCGCTGCTGTAGTGTTGTAAGTACTTTGATAAATGCCCCTCAATGACTTTTTAGTCTTAGTTTAGGTATTAAGGAGTAAGTAAGCAATATTGCGTCATTAGCTGCCAGAATCAGTTTAAAATCTGAAGTGTTAGATACGGATCTGTGTATAAAGTAATTAGAAATGTTTTTTTACTTACCAGTAATAGATTTACTTAGATACCTTGATAGCAGCAGTTTGTGCTGCAGTCATGGCATATAAAATGAAAGTCATTGCATGATGGCTTCTTATTAATAATGAAAGACGTCCAAATTTGTTATTTTAATTCAGAGATTGCAGATTATGTTAATTTTTACACTTAATGTTAGTCTGAGATCCCCTCATTCGTAACAGTGTTTTTATGATCGGTGAGGAGATTGGGAGAGGTGTGGCTGGCTATCAAGGGGAAAGATGAGGAGGCCAGTTTTTTCTAATTATAATATACACATATCTATGCTACTTTTATTTTACTTTGTATAAGTAAAGTTTGTGACTATTAAGTAGTGTGCTTTTCTGTTATATTTAATTACCTAGAGACATAGAGTCTAAGAAGTAGGAGTATGAGATGGGAGGCTTAGAAGGTAGTGGAAGAGACAAAGGGTTAAGGAGGAGAGGACGTAATAGGTGGATGAAAAAAGAGGAGTTGGAGGCTGAGTAGGAGAATGAAGGGGAGGTATTTGAGGCTGAGGTGAAAGATAAGAAAGAAGGATTTAGAAACTAAGAAGGGGGTGGAGGTACATAAAGTAGAATAAGAGAGGACAGTATTCAATGATTATTTGTTTTGGAACTCAGTGGGCGGCATTTATCAACATTGGTGTTCCCATACACCAATCTTGATCTCCCTGTGCTCTGGATTAAGATGTTCCTAATTTCTTAAGAGGCAGATGCCTTTTTAATAAATCTGGTGCACCTCTGGCACTCTGTGCGGCAGAAATTAAAGTCTATGCCACCTAGGGGCTGGAATAGACTTGAGGAAAAACTTACTCCAGTTTCCGGCGTATTTTATAGTAAGCTCAGAGGGGTTGCAATGGGCCCTGCCCTCTCTCTCTAAGGGCCTCTTGTTTCTCACCATTTAAAAAATATTGGTGGGAAGTTTTAAAAGTC